>CAJNOP010001121.1:17160-50797 GCA_905250075.1 Rotaria sp. Silwood1
AAAAATAATATTTCAATTGAAATTTTAAATGATGGTCATGATAAATTAAACTGACCAAAAAACTTGATTGCATTTGATGCGATGTTTTTCCAAAAAAATTTTTTTCTAAGTAGTCTGGCAAACTCAAATCGGTACCATCCATAGTCTAAGGTTACTTTTCTAGTCGATGATTTAGTTACATCGTCTGTTTCAGGCAGACTCAAGAATAATCAGATATTTATAGTTATTGAAAATGAGAGTAATTTTATATTCTATTGAAATATCTAGAACAATTAAATTGTCTTATAGGTTGAATATTAGCTTAAACTTGATTATGATCTAAATACAGAAGAACTCAAGAGAATTTTCGTCGCTTTTCCTTGTTTTTTTATAGTCATACTAAAAAGCAACACTTTTTGTACAATGAGCATCAATATCTTGATTATGATGAAAAAAAAAAGTTCATAATAACATGTAGGAATGCAACGATTTCATTGCTTACAATTAATTTGATATTCGCCGGAATAGATATTTAAAAAAAAATTGTTCTTGCTCGTAAAACGTCTTTCGTTAGTGAAACAATCAAGTGGACAGTTTCCCGCAATGCCACGCTACCCAGTAACTAATAAAATATCTACCCGTAACTAATTCTTATCAATTCTAAGAATTAGAATGGTTATATACTTAGGTGGGTGTGGGTGGGGTGGGAGTCTGGGTGGGGTGTGGGGTGTGGGTGTGGGTGTGGTGTGAGTATGGGTGTGTGGTGTGGGTGGGGTGTGGGGTTTGGGTGTGGGTGTGGGTGTGAGGTGCAGGTGTGAGTGTGGGTGTGAGGTGCAGGTGTGGGTGTGGGTGTGGGTGTTAGTGTTATTTTCATCTACACCCACACTCCACACCCACCCACACACACGCACCCGCACCCACCCCCACACCCCCACATCCACACCCCACACCCACACCCACCCACATAATGAAATCCTACGAAAACCCAGAGTTGGAAAATGGTCGGTGTGCATGGTATTCGAACCCGATGGGATCCTGTAGGAACATGATGAAATCCGACGAAAGCCTACTGTAGGAATTTGTCGGTGTCCGTGGTATTGGAGCCCCGCAGGATCCTGTCGGAACATGATGAAATCTGATTGGATTCCGATAAAAATCCTGTAGGATTCTGACCTTTGGGAATCCGACTGAATCCACCTATTGGAAAGGTAATGGTTTAGCTGGTGTTCCGCTGGTAACATTAAAGCTGGTGTTCCCTCTCATTAAAAGTGTTCCACTATGCAACTTTAAAGTTACATAGTGGAACACTTTTGATGAGGGGGAACACCAGCTTTAATGTTACCAGTGGAACACCAGCTAAACCATTACCGTTATCAATCTGTAACAATCACAGTCATTTTAGAGAAAAGGCTAACCTTCTTTCACAGAAATAATCACAGATAACTGCAAGCAACTAAATAGATATACTATCATTCTCTTAACGAATCTGAAAAGAAGGATTTAGGTAGAACTTTTTATCGCCGTACAGTAAATATTCTTTATATAAATACTCATGAACTTGCTGATGAGCATTTAGCGTAATTTACGACTAAAAGTGGACAAATGAATCATTTTACTTGCTTAAGAAATTTCTAGACTAATCTAGACTTAAGAATAGAATAATCTATGGTGAATCTCAGAACGATCTGCCCTGGAATGTAAAATAGTTAATCCGTTTTCTTTGGCTATAAATTATCTGTTAATAGAAGAATAATAAACCGTTTTTACATAATGGTAAAATAAACTAGCTTCAGACATATGATAATAATCCCTATTTTCTAATTGTAGAATAATCTACGCTCATGTATAGAATAATGAGACCTTTTCTTCTATTGTCGCAGAATAATAGACCACTATACTCCTGTAAACGTAGAATAACAAATTCTTTTTTCATCATTGTAGAATAATTTACCTCTCTGCGAGGAATAGAAGCCCATGTGACCACAGTGATAGAATGATCTACCTTTATATGTAAAATGATAGAACTTTCTTCAGTCATCGTAGAATAATCTACCCTTTTGTGTGGAGTAATAAACCTTTGTATCCATAATGCTAGAATGATCTACCCACAGACATAGAAAGATGAACCTTTCTTCTGTAATCGCAGAAACATCTACATTTATGCATAGTACAGTAAACCCTTCTCTTCATAACCGTAGAATAATGTATCTTTCTACGTGGAATGGTAAACCAATGTGTCCACAATGGTAGAAGGATATACCCTTAGGCGTAGAATGATAAACCCTTTTATGTATAATGGTAGAATGATCTAACCTCAGACGTAGAATGATAAGCCCTTGTATTGTAATTGTAGAAGGATCTACCATTAGACGTACAATGATGAATTCTTTTTTTCTAATTGTAGAGTAATCTACCATTATGTGCAGCTTAATAAACCCTTCTCTTCAAAATTCTAGAATAGTCTACCCTTCTGAATGCAATAATATACCCTTGCATCTATAATAGTAGAATGATCTATCCTTAGACGAAGAATGAACTATCGTTAGACGTAGGATGGTAAATCCTTATTCTGCAATCGCACAGCAATCTACCCTTATGCGCAGCAAAATAAACACTTCTCTTCATGATTCTAGAAAAGTGTACTATTCTGCGTGCAATAATAAACCCTTCTTTCAATAATGGTAGAATGATCTACCCTTAGGCGTAGAATGATAAACCGACTTCTTAAAACCGCCGAGTGGTCTACCCTTCAGTTGTAATCGTTGGATAATCAACCCTTGCGCATAGAATAATAAACTCTTTTGTGGTCCTCGTAGAATGATCTACCCTGATGCGTGCAACAACATACAATTTTAATGAAAACGTAGAATAATATACCTTTGAGGGTAGAATAATAAATCCTATTGATAAAAACTTTGACTGATATAGCCTCAACTACGCATCATATACCCTCATTGTTATAAACCCTTTCGTTCATAAACCATTAAAGGGTATATGAAGTGGTTATAAACCCTTGAAGGGTTTATGGAATCGTTTTTCAAGTCAAAGAGTTGATTATTCTACGGATTTTTTTTTCAGTGTAGGATCTACGAATATCTGAGCTTCCGAAAGCTTGGATAGCAGATTAGAACCAATGTGAAATCTGGCTTAAGTACCTTATTTTGGATGCTCTATCCAATGGTGAAGTCAAAACTCCTGAAAAAATTGTGCGTCGAGGTTTTTGAGGGTTTTCTGGAAAACCTTTCCAAGATCCCAACCGATTCAATAAAAACTAACTTCACCTTCGTGTTCAGCATATCAAATAACCTTTGTACACAGTTCTTCGGCGATCCAAATATTTCTAATACCTCGAATCAGGACATACAAATCTATAACTAGCCTTATACATAATATAACTAAATTGAAAAGAATGAAGACTTTAAAAGATTATCTATTCAATATTTCGAGAAGGTTTAAAATGTTTGAAGTAGATTATTTTACGTGCTGAACACGATGGTGAAGTTAGTTTTTATTAAATGGCCTGGGATCTTGGAAACGTTTTCTGGACAACCCTCAAAAATCCTCGACGCACAATTTTTTTGGAACTTTTAAATTCACCATTGGATGGAGCATCGAAAATTAGGTATTCAATTCAGATTTCACATTGGTTCCAATTTGTTATCAAAACATTTGGAAACCTCAATCTCTAAGGAAATCAGAGAAAAGCAGATTTTTGACCAGTATTTCTAAGTTTTGTAGTCGATGATGCTCTGAAGGATATTTTATAGTTCATATTCGATAAGATCATGTTGTTTTAGCTATAATGGATGTTTTTTCATCTGGTTACAATAAAAAATGAAGAAGAGACAGAGCCAAAAACTGGGATATAGAGCCATACGAGCGACTTAAAAAGAGCTGGGTTTTTATTTATTGAAAAGCTCTGTACACTTAATATATTGATATTCATAATCAGCACACATAATTCTCCCAATAAATACGTATTTAATCAGAATCAAAAATAAAGAGTTTTCCAGAGATCCCTGTGGTGGACCGCAGGTCCCAAAAATCTTTTGGTGAGCTATACAAAAAAAGACCTGTGGAATATCATCAGGAGCCATGTCTTACTTCAAATCGATAAAAAGAAGTTAATTTCGTTGGGGGCAAAAAAAATGGCCTTATCGGCCCTCGTCCTTTACGAAACAATAATCCGTTTAAATTCTCTAAACTTGTCCAAACTAACCATATTGATAATGATAAGGGTCGATATTAAAATATTCACCCTACTTTGGGCATAACATAAATTTATATCAAACTCTTATTTTCAACGGTATTTGTGTTTACAACTGTTACGTATCAAACTGGTAGATACAAAAGCCATTCTTGCGTCATTTATAGAGTAGCTAAAAGGATCCAATTTGATTTTATTAACTCCATTATTCAAACATTTCCAGATGGATATGATGGTGTTTTCCACATTCAAGATTTACCTATAACTATAAATCTAACAATTAGTTTAACTGGTAATTAGATACATTTTTTGACTGTACTTTTCAGAGGTGCTAAACAAAAACAGTTTTTTTTGTTAAATTGCTGATATTGTAGAAAAATTTGTAGATGTATTTGATAATTCGTCTAAAATCTTTATTCTGTTTCGTCTTGTAAATATGCTGGAGTCATCTTAAAATTCTTTTAAACATTATCTAAATCAAAATTTTAAATTTTTTTACACTTTTTTTGATTAACTATCCAATGTATCCAAATGCCTTTTTGTCACTTCGTGGCATCACTCCAAAATGAAATAGAATAATAAAACATAAGAGGTAACTCTTAATTATTTGATGATGGTTTCTTTTTATAGTAGAAAATAGCTGACTAAAACGAAATTTATGATGAATTTCAATATGAATTCTATCATTATTTTAACTCTGAATTGTGTAATATGATAAATGTTTGATTCTAGCCTTTGCAGTTTAGGAAGAGTTTTCCCCACTATGGAAACCTAATTAGTTGAAAATTATGTGAAAGTAGCGAAGTTTCTCTACGAGTTGAGATAAATAAAATGATGATGAAGTTTTCGAATAACCCAATGTGCTACGATAAAACATCTTTCTCTTATGTAAGAAGTACCTACACCTTTAAACTACATTTTTCTTTCTATTCTTGTCAAAATTCATCAGAGTATAGATAATAAAATTTTGTGTTCCTATAAATAGTTTTTGGTCAATCGTGTACAGACGCAGTCTCATGTAAAATCACATTCAGACATGTCAAAACAGTTTTTATTACCTGCATACAAACGCGGTTTCATAAAAACGCTCTCAGTTGCGGCTCAGAAGTCTATCTGACTGCGTCTTTACGCGTTCTATCTTAAACAGCATCCAGACGCGTCTGAAATTTTTAATAAAACGCGTTTTCATGCAGTCTCGTCAAAAGCCGCGTCTCAAGGCGGTTTCCTTTACAATCGCGTCCAGACGCGTTTGAAGATTTTCTTCAATTGCGGAGAGATGCGATTGACAACGAAAACGCGTTCAAACGCAGTGAAAATCGATTTTTACCGCATCGGAATGAGTTTTCATTTGCAATCGATTCCAGATGTGTTCGAAAATGTTCTTCAACTGCGTATACATGCGTTTGTAAACGAAAACGCGTTCAGACGCGGTAAAAATCGATTTTCATCGCGTCTCAACGCGGGTTTGCAACAAAACAGCGATTAGACGCGTATATTCTGCGTCTGATGTTTACATGGGATGATAACCCTTATGTTACAGTTAACGAACTTGAAGCACAATGTGGTCTAAGCTATGGCACCATCAAATATTATTATTTCTAATCATTTGCAATTGAAAAAAGTTACTGCAAGTTATGTTTCCAAGCATCTGACGAACTTTCGAAAGGCCGAACGAGTACGAATATATCAAGGAAACTTCTTTAAATTTGAACAAGATGTTTGGAGAGTATGCGATGTAGGAATAGGCTATGAATTACGGTTTTCTCACGAGCAGATAGATCGAATATTATCAAATATTGCTTTGTTAGCACGTGAAGATCCTTCTCCAACAATGGTTTCAGGTATTTATTTTGTTCCAAAAATCCTCCTGTGTATTTTTTTTCCAACTCGACCAGTAATGGATGAAATTAGAAAGCTACGATCTTCCTTAGGCATCAATCGATTAAATTTTAGTATAATAATGAAAGACCACATATGCATGCAGATGTAGTCAATTATCTTCAATCGGAAGGCGTATCAATGATGTCACATCCACCTGATTCTCTAGATCTGACTCCATGCGATTTTTGATTGTTTCATTTAATCGAACAAAATCTAGATGATGACGAAGATTCAGAATCGTTGCATGAAACTATAATCAAATTTATTAAGTCGTTGAGAAAAGAAGAGTATAAAAGAAACTTTTGATAAGTGGATTCAAGGAATGCATTTGTGTATAAACAATCGAGGTGATTATTTTAAACAATAGGTTTAATAAAAACGTGATAAACTTGGTTCAAAAAAAATATTTCTTTTTTGTCAAACATTCATCGTTTTTGCTGTGTTTCTAATATTATGTATTGTTTGAAGATTTAAGAAATATCGTAGAATTATAGAGCTTGACTTGGAATATCAGAATATATAGAGAAAAAAATTCCTAAAAGCTTCTGTAAAATATTACAGGATCGGTACCACTATTTTTGGTATGCCTTAAGTAGCTTGTAGAAATATTCATAGAAAATTAATAATGTTTCTTCCCTGGAATAAAATTATCTTTTCGAGCTGCATAGGGATATTTCAACATAGTAGATAATCTACTGACATTATCTGAGACAAATTTTTCTCTAAAAATGGATTATCAATCTGATGATTTCATCAAATAAAAGTGGTATTTTCTGACATTATGTCAATATACTACGTAATTAGTCAAAAATTTATTGTTTCTCTGAAGGTTATCGCAACGATAAAAGATAATAAATCATTGACCTCTATCAAAGTAAAATAGTAAATCCCCCATGCATCGCTCTTCTTTCTTTTCTCTCGTATAAATGATGGTATCCTGCAGTATCCTATAGACATTAGATAGTTTATCAAGTCACATCTCCTTCGATGATGAAAGTTATCTTACTTCTATATGTATTCGTTCTACATAACCTAAATACTAATGGCTTATTACACAAAACAAATACTGAAATAACCACTACTGATCATCATGTTCTATCAATTACTAAAATATATTCAAATATTGCTGAAATTATCGAACCACTTGGTAAATTACCAATTGAATTTTCATATGAAGATTGGAGTGATATTCATTCTGATTCAATAAAACTTGTTGGTGCTAATGTGAATGTAACACAACAGTCAATTACTGCAAAGAAAAAATCACTTAACAATGCTCAAGTTTATGTTCGTACACCGTCATCATCAAATAGTCAAACAAAATTTGTTAAAGCAACAATGATTGACGAAACACGAAATTTAGTGAAACTTATTGATAAACATATTAGCGAAGAACCAATCTTTTTTATTGCCCAATCAGACTATATTATTTATGAGAATGAGCCACCTCAAACAAAATATTACGTTAATTTTTCATATGATACAACTGATGCAGTTTATTTAAGTTATCTTCGAAGAAATCTCAACTGGAAAACTCGTTATCAATTGAATCTTTTTGAAGAATCAAAATCTGCAACTCTAATCGCTCTAGCTGATATTCGAAATGATGGAAAATCAAGAATTGATATTAAATCTGCAGAACTTTTAAGTAATGATTTCAATATACTGACGTCTCAATCGAGATTAGAGGATCCTCGCCGTCTTACATTTGACGGATCGTCACATCGTACTCAAGAACATGAACCAGATCTGACGTACAAAGTTGTAAATCCACCCATTGATCAAGGAGAAGATTTATCCGGTTTATATGTATTTTCTATCAATCAATCATTTTCAATTGATACTAAAACAAATTATCTTATAACAATGTTTCATATACCAGTGAATGTAGAACGATATGCTTCGATTTCAAAACATTTCTCTACTCCTGGATATATCCATGGTAAAGCTGAACGTGCATATCGTCTTACATCTGATCGTTTTCTTCCATATGGTAATTATATTATACGTGAATTTGATTGTCTTGTTGGTGAAACATTATTACCAAATATAGGTGCTAAACAGAAACATGAGTTTTCAATTGGTCAACATAATGATATAATTTACAAAGAAAATTCAATACTAATCTCTTTGCCTAATTCGAATATAACAACTGAATATCAAAAGGAGCTGAAAATAAAGACACCATTAATATATGAGTTTAATTTATTCTTGAAAAATTTCAAGATAAATCGTCCTGTTAAAACTGAATATCAAAAACATTTTGATGGTGCTTTGATTAAGTTACTTACCACAAGTGCTAATCTAACACTTGAAAACACAACGATTAAATATACAACAATAATACCAGCAAATAATGAAAAAATATTAGTTTATAAAGTTGAAATAACCAAATAATTGAACACATTATATTCGATCTTATCTATTTTGGTTGTTTTTTTATTCATTGTAGATTCTGCTTTGTAGCTGATCAAGTTGATTGATTAAAATAACATGAATAATTATAAAAAATAAAAGGTTATTAGTTATAAAATGCAATATTTACATATCTATTTCTTGTATAACCCGTGTATTTCGAATAAGCATTTAGTTTGAAATTTACAATGATAGAAACAAAAGACGGATTTAATTATTGATGAAGAGATCCACATTCTCTTCACTGAGCACAGAACGTTAATTAATTAAAAATAATAAACAAAAAAAAAAAAACTCTTGATTCTTATTTGTTTAAATATTTGTTCAAAAGAAGAGCAAGTGTATAGATTTCAACGTTGATGATCATATCAATAATGAAAAGTTAAACGTCTGAAGTCAAACGTTATAATTTAAAGTAAATATTCACTTAGCTTATTTCGTTTGTATTTATTTTTGTTGTTGATTTTTTAATATACCATCGATAAGCAGCTAACGATTGACCAACAATTAAGCGTAAAATGTATGTTAAACCTAAATATAAATTAATCGAATTCGGATAAAATATTTTAGTTTTTATTTTTTTTACCTCCATACAATCCTAAAATGGTTGTTAACATAAAAATAGGATTATTTTTATCAGATAATATATATTGACATTCTAATGGTTTACATATTTCAAAATAATTTGTGTAATTACTTATATTTGTCCATACTTCTACAAATAATTGATTGTTTAATGTTTCTAATGAAATATTTTTGAATTTTGATAAACGAAATCCATCATATGGAAAACAACCAATATTAATATCATTTGTTAATTGTTCTCTACAATTTGATGATATAGCACAACTACAATTTGATAATGAAAAACGTCGTGGATATGTTTTCATAATATAATTTTCATTTTCATCTGTAAAATTAATGTGCCAATTACTTGAAAAAAAATGTAACAATTGATTAACACTAAAAGATTTAACTATAAATGAAAGTGTACGACGATAATCAGCTTGTATTCGAGATATATATGATGAAAGTGTTGATTGTACTTGAATATCAAATGAAGAACGAGTTAATGTTTCGACACTAACTAGTTCATGACTACCAAAAACTCGTTTAGCATTTTGAACAAAACGATTAGATGAATTACAAAGTAAAGATAATAAACGATAATGAGTACCTAATGCTAATAGAGTTGTATCATTTGTATTGAAGAATTTACTTCTATATAATGGAGAAACATATTCACTTGAACAGATTGAATGATATTTTGGTGTTACAGATAAAAATTTAAAATAAGGAACAGCTGCTTTTGAACAAGGACACGAAAGACTTGAAAGATTTTTCTGATAAAGATCGTTGATCATATCTATTGTTGGAAATGTTTTTTTAATATATACTTTTTCATTACTCAATGGACCAGAATAAATAAGAGCAGCAATTAAACATAATATAAATAAAAATATATAAATACGAGTAGCTCGAATTTCTTGATCTAGATATTGTTTTTCTGATGATGGTGGTTCGCTCACAAATAAATTTACTGATAAGACTCTTTTAAATATATTAGTAAAGCAACAATGAGTTTCTTTTGATGAAGAAGATACTGCATCCATTGTTGTGTCTAAAATAGAAAAAAAAAATTTTTTTTAAGGTTTTTTCAAATCTTGTTCATAAGAATAATTCGCATTTATTTTTATTATGAATAGTTATTAAAACGTTGTACACTCATAGTTTTTATGAACTCGAAATCAGATTCAAACCTGACAAATTTTGTGCATCGAAAGGATGTGGGCTGGTATGACCATTTTCTGTCCCACAATGTTTTTGAATTTTATCTATCGGAATAGTATCAGAGGGTGACTAGGAATGTGTTTCATGACTTAGTTTCGCACCATTTCGGAGTTACGTTTTTGGACCTCCCTACTCCCCTTCAGGATTCGAAAAAATGTTTTTTTTCTCAAATATCCCTAGAAGCATATCATTTATATACAGTTTTGCACGCTGATTACGAATATCGTATTTGTATTTCGATTTGATTAAATTTTCTGCGCAAAAATTGCATTTTATTGCAAAATGGCCTCAGGGGACCTTTTTCCATATCTTCATCTGTGTATACATAAAAACGTTGTTTCAAAGTTCCAGAACGTTTCCAAATATGCAAATATATGTATCCTATTTGTTTCAAGTCGATTTCATGTTTAAATAAATCGATAAATGATCGAAACTTGTCATACATGAGGTCACATATGATAGAAGACTACATTTCACAACATGGTACGGTATTTTAACATCAGCAAATGGTCGAGTGTCAAATAGCTGTATGCACCATTCGATGCAGCTTTTTATGCTGATTCCGAATATGATTTTAAAATTTAGAAAAAATATGTAATAAATGCTAAAAATGGCTAAAAACTTAGCGACATATGGATTTTGGACCTGTATTTGCTCAACTTCGACCCAAAAAATACGCATGTTTTCTTTGATCGACGGTCTTTTATTGATGTTTTGAGTTTTTTGAAGCAGAAATAGTTAAGCTTTTAAAAAACCTAATACTTCACTAGGTCCATCGAAAATTTCTGGGGCACTTAGTAACAAGCAGAGGTCCAACCCGGCCATGTTTTCCAGGCCTATACGGCCTGTCAAGGCCTGGCAAGTTTTTCAAGCGAATACGATAATGATAAAATACTGGAAACGAGATGTGCAAATAGGGCACTAAGGCTACTGCTCAACCCGAGCCTGGCCTGCCTGTTATAGGCAACAGCCGCGATTTTCAGATCGATGAAAGTCAGAGGCTCACGCAATTATGGGCCTGTTGGCCTGTCTGGGCCTGTCACTTTCACTATTCTCAAAACTATGAGTGTTACTTATAACAGGCAGATCAGGCTCGGGTTGAATAGTAACCTTAGTGCCCTATTTGCACATCTCGTTTCCAGTCTTTTATCATTATCATATTCGCTTGAAAAACTTGCCAGGCCTTGACAGGCCGTACAGGCCTGAAAAACATGGCCTGGTTGGACCTCTGGTAACAAGAGCAAATTTTTGAACCATAGTTAACTACAAAGCAAAAAAACATTTGAGCTGAAATTTGTCTGATGTTCAAGTTAAGCAAAATCTTTTCATCCATTTGAACTTTGGAAAACAGTCTACCAATGACCGATAATTTCTTCTGTGTTACTTATTAGATTCTCAGACATAAAAAAATATAAATCTTTAGATCTGTGTCTGGACGAATCTTCAGCTTTACATTAATGAATAGAAATGTGATCGTCTATTACCTAGCACAAAAATATCGTTTCAAACCAAAAGAAAAAAATTCACGAAAATCTCCGTACTCTCCCTACGGAAACTTACTGGAAAAAAAACTTTTTTCATTTTGGAAAAGTATTTTATGTAGACCGATAGAGGGTCATATAATGATTTATAGTAGATAGAATTTGTTTTGTGTATTCGAAATCTTTGATTATTTCTTTAAATGAACTTGAATGCGTGTCCTATAGAAAAGGATCCTTATTTTTTTCGATTTTCCAATAAGTCCTGAAAGACTATTCTTTAGTGTCCCATGCAAAATTTTGCATAACTCTCTAGCACTCAGTGAGCGCTTTAAATCCCGAAGAGTCCGACTCTTATCCAGATGATTTTGCTCTGGATCGAACTCACATAAAATCATCATTTTCTTCAAAAACGCAGTTTTATCGACGAATGATTGAAACTAGTTAGAAAGCTGAAATATTCAGGCAAATAAATATTATATAAGATCTAACTATAACCGAAATTTCAGCTCTCTAGATTGATCCTTATTTGAAAAGTGTAAGTGCACAAAACATTTAAAAATGACAGTTTTGTGATGTACTTTTTGGTAATATGATTAATTCCGTAATTATTCATCAATTCAAGTGAGTTATTTTCTGGTAGCACAAAGTTATGATATCTATTAACGATAAAAATTTCAAGTAAAATACATGTCTTCTTCATGAGATATGGATGTCATAAAAAAATGTACTTTTTTGGTAAGGATGTTTTCAGAAAAATTTAAATATCTTAGGAACGGAAGAATATTTTTTAAAATGGCTTACGTCGAAATTGCTAGAACTCTTGCTTCTACAATATGTATAAAGTTAAGCAAAATCTGATATCCTCGATTGAGCAGAATTGATCGTGACTTATGCGAATTGGCTCTTATGTAAAATATCTTTTAATCAACTTTTTAAAACTTCTTTTGAATATTAATTAAAATTTATCGTGTTGTTCAATGATCTGTTTTATTCTAATAAATGGAATAAAATAATAATTATCTTACTCGTTGTAATTTCATTGGAATTATTTGATTGTCTCGAGGTTTTTCGTTTTGACCATTGCTTTATAATTATCTTAACAAATGGCGGTAAAATGATTTCTAAAATAACAGATAATCCTCCATAAAATCCAAGCATAGTAGTTAACATATAAGCAATATCAAAACGTTTTTCTATCGTGTAAACACATTGTGAAGGTGCACAACGTGTATAATATGATGTATAATTACTTGAATTAATCCAATCTTCAACAAATAATTGTAAAAAAAATTCATTTATTGTTGTATTTGGATAAAAACGACTATTTTCATAACGAAGTGGTTCAATTTGAATAGCACGTTTATCTAATGGTCGAACTAAACCAACAATATCAAAATCATAATTATCAATAAGAAGTTTGATACATTTTTTCTGATAAAAACATTCTAATGTAGATAAAAGAAGAGTATCAATAGCATAACAAGCAAGAACTAAACCAGGTATTGTTATATTAGGTTTATTACGAACATTATCTGTTTGAAAATAGAAACCAGCAGGACGAGTACATTGATTAGATTCAATACATGAGCATGAATTTGTATAAAAGTCTCTTGATCGAAAATGAAATGACCATTGTGATGTATCATTATTATATATAGATAAAGGTCCAAGTTTTGTCCATGTTTCATCTGCTAATTGATTTGTATCAATTGATGATCGAATTAATTCAATTAAATTAACAAAAGAAGCTATTGTTTGCTGTTGAAAACGTTTTAAACGTTTATTAATTTGATCATTAAATTGATCAGATGATAAGGCATTTATTGTAATTAATCGATTTACTCGAAATACTCGTAATGCACTTTCAATAGTTTCATTTGACATTTCACATAATTTATTTAATAAATTAAAAAATGATTTTCCAGTTATTCGAAAATCAGTTGATATAAAAAGAGTATTATTTGTATCAATTTCTACACGACCAAAATAAGATAACCAATAATCTTTAAGATATTCACTTGAACATATTGAATGATAACGAGGATAAAGTGGCATTATTCGAGAATATGACATTGAAAAATGTGAACATGGACAATTTAATGTTGATGAATATTTTGAATTTAATTTTTCAAACTGTGAAAGAGAAGGCCATTCAATAGTATATGTTTGACTACGTTTTAATATTAATGTATAACAACCAAGTATGATTAAACCGATAATTACAAAGAAAATATAAAAACGAGTGGCAATAATACCAATACGTTCGTCATCCGAATTATTTTTATAGTCAGATGAAAATAAATTAAAATTATGAATTGTTCGATGAACATACCTGCTTATTTCTAAAATGAAAACATATTTTTATTTTATTTTTCTTCAATTTTCTATAATGAAAAACTAAATATTAAAATATCAGTTTGATAAAATGACATTAATTCCATCGTTTTTTTTTGTTTGACATATAAAATTATGCTATTAGAATCATATGTTTACATTACCCTAGAGAAAGTACTGAGTTCAGGGTACTCATGTACTGAGAAAGCTCTAGCAGGATACCCAGTATGGATACTTTGAAAATTCTCAGTAATTTTACTGATGTATGTACTGTTTGGGGTACCCGTAAAAGTACATTCACTGAATAAGTACCTGCATGGATACACAAGTCTGTAACTTTACTGAGGAAAGCTCGACAGAGTATCCTAAATTTGTCGCGTTCTGTGTGGTGACTATTCATTCACCGTTTTCTTTTTTATGTAGGACTCTATATAAACAACTCGATAAATCATAAGAAAATAATCAATTTTCATACTAGTTTTTTCTAAATTATTTCTTGACTATTTCTTAGTCGAGGAAATGCCGAGCTTAGTCGTAAATTAAGACCGGACCACCCTGAACTGGTCTACGACCAACTCAAATCGGGCCACATCCCGGTATTGTACCTGCTAAATTTTCGGAATTGAAAAGATCAAATTGAATAAAATCGAAACAAATGTAGTAAATTGCTTCGAGAGACGAAAGCTAAAAAAGTGAAAGATCAGTTTCGATCCTGAGCATACTGAAAATTCGGTAACAGGATACCTAGAAATACTATACAAAAGTACCCAATTGAGTACCTTCAAGTACCAAGTTGCTGCAAATTACTTTGGTACCCAAAAGTTCCTGTGACATACCGATAACAGGATACTTTTTCGGACACCCTTAACTCAGTACCTTCTCTAGGGCATCGTAATGACTTTTTATTCTGTAGCATAGCATGTGCGTGTATTCAATAAATGATTAGATAATTAACCTTTATTAATTGGTTTTGGTGCCATTCTTAAAATTTCACGTTCTATAGCTGTTGGTTCTGCAGTTGTATGTGATTGTATTTGTTGTTTTTTCAATATAATTCGTTTCCAAATTTTTATAAACAATGGTGTAATTAATTGCCAAGCTAGAACAAGACCACCGAAAGCACTAACACTCATTGTAAGAATTTTACTAAGATGAAATCGAGTTTGATAACTATAGGAAAGAGATTGAGGTGCACAAGCAGCATAATAATTTTCAAAACTCGATTGATTTCCCCAAGATTCAACAAATAAAGATTCATTAAATATTGACTCAATTGTTGAATTCAATGGAAATCGTGAGAATGATGCATTTAAAGCTTTGAATGGTCCAGAAAATTTTGGTTGAAGTGATATCGCATTTACACATGATTGATTATATAAACATTCAAGAGTTGATTGACGCATTGAATCAAGAGGAATACATCCAGCCATTAAGCCAGGAATCTAAATTCATATCAAACCTTTACAAAAAATCGTTTGTTTTTCTTTAATTTGAACTTGTTATGAGAATGGATGAATACTCAACATGTGCTTCATCAACTGTAAAGTTCGATGATAACTAGTTAATATATACTAATTATTTGCATAAATCATAAAAAATAAATGGCTCTACGGAACTTGCACACGGCGAAACTGATCCACTGCAAGATGCGCATGTACAACTTGTGCACGATATGAAAATTCACTATGATTATTATTGATATTCCGAAAGTCAGTAACAATAGAAACAGATAACAGGAACTCAGGCCAAACGAGCACAATCAGAAATAGTCGTACACGGAGAAGTACGACTTACATGAGACCCTATTACGACCGTATACAGGAAAAAATACGCTCATTTACTGTGTTTGTATACTGAAGTCGTATACGATCTCCATTTGGTTCCGTTTTTCTCCATATACAATCTTATCTCTCCGTGACCCTCTACGGAGATATACGATCGTAATACAGCCTCATGTATTACGGAGAAATAGGATCGTATTGTGATCGTATACGTCGTTTACGATCGCATATAGCCTTCGTATTTATCAACTTGGAAATATTAAAATAAGGGACTAATCGATCTCTTTATCAAATACTTTTAAAAAAATAATCAGAAAATGTTTTTTCACTCATCTGAAACTGTATCAATACGAAAGAAAGTATCGTTTCGTTAGTTGTAAAGCTGAAGGAATAGTAGAAAAATTCACATTATTTGGTACTTGTGGTAAACCAATTTTTTAAAATGTTGTAAAATTATTCTTTTAATATGAGTGAATGGTGGCAATCGTACACATGTCCAACCAGGTAATTTTGATATTCATGATTTTACAAAATGGTATGTAAAACAAAGAAACAAGGAGTCTGGTTTACACATCTCAGTGGAAAATATTCCTAAAAATAACGGTTGAGAATGCTTTCCTAAAATATTGGAAGCTCTCTTTTACGAAAAGAAAACGTTCCGAAAAAAAGCAGAAAGCATTCCAAAATGGAATGGTCTACAATGGATTCTGTCACTTTTGAAACGCTTTACACCACCTTTGGAATGCTTTCTCTTCTTGACAGAAGGTAACTTTCATGATCATAGGGCTGATCATCAATCGATGAATCTTTAATTCATCAGAAGAATATTTCAGGGATAACTCGCCGAGTTCGATCGAATGACATGCTCCAATTTGTTGTCACTCAAAAAATTATTAAAATCATGTTTTTTTCTAAGTCAGACTTAGTATCCTCAAAGAACAACTAACTGAATGTTTTACCATTTCTCATATCATTTTCAACCTGCTTTGCTTCAGATCTTTGATTTTTGAATTGAAATTTGCTTTGATTCCACAAGAAAGTATTCATCTTTTAGAAGAATTTATTCTTTTAAGGCTTCTCTAGAAAATGTTAAAGAAAGCGATCTCATTTCGATGAAGTATTATCTGTATCGTTTTGAAAGAGAATGAACTAGAATGGGTTCTATTAGTTTAAGAATGGTTCGGACTGTTTTTCTTCAAATAGAGAATAATTTTTTAATAGAAAAGAAAGCATCCCGTCTTATTGTAGAACAACGAAGAATGATTCAGACTGAGAATATTTTTTCTTAAACATGAACGAATTCACTAGCAAAAGGAGCGCATTCTTTATATAGAAAAAATGTTCCCATATTTGTATGAAACCGTTCTGTTCCGTTTCTTTTCTAAATATTTTTCACTGGAATTTCAAAGATAAATAAACAGAAATAGGTTCCGTTCTTATTCACATTCTAATTAGTTCTTACTTAGAGCTCTATCTGCATATCACAGAGGTGATACTTCGAGGTTTTCTGAAATGGAGAACCTAAATCTACTTCACTTGCCTCGAAGTCCCATTGGCTGAGCACTGACCAATAGAGATTAAGTTGTAGGAAAAGCAACTTTCTTAGGATAACTCAAGCCGAAGAGTCCAAATTTGAGCTGTATTCACCTTAAAATCCTATTGGTTGAGTAGTAGTTAATAGAATTCAAGTGTTTATAGAAAAGATATGCCAGGCTAATTTTTATACTCAGACATTCTAGAATAACCGATTTATCTCATTAAGTTTTTAAAGTATACATAACTTGCGGATTTAAATTCGAGATTTCCACATTTATTTATTGCTAAAAAGAGCTTTTGCTTTTAAATATAAATTAACCTGAAATTGAGCTGGTAGATGGTTTTTAGCTGGTTTTACTGATTCTAGTAAAGTCCAATTATAAAAAGCACCAGCTGGATATATACATTGATTTTCTCTCAGTTTACAATCACATTCTGTTTCTTTTGTTTGATTTATTGTCAAATAAACTGCACTAGACGTTGTATAGTCTTTTGAACCAGGTACAGAATAAACAAAATAATTTGTACGTAAAGCAGAGAATAATCCATTCTGCGCTATTAACATTGATACTACTGTAACAGTTCGTTTTTCATTGGTGACAATATTTCGTTGAAAATTCAAAAAAAGAACAGAAGCTATTTCATTAAATTGAGCTCGTGAAAAAATATAACGATGAACTAAAGGAGTAGAATTAAATGTACGATGAATATCATTAACAGATTGACGTGCTAAATGACAAAGTAAACGAAGAGAACGAAAATGAGAAAAAGCAAATGTACGAAAATCTAAAATATTATGAGATGTTGCATTCCAGAGAAATAAAGATGAAATCCATTTTTTTCCAATAAATTCACTTGAACATATTTGATGAAATTGAGGAGAGAAATTCATAAATTTATTAAAAGACATTGATACTTCACTACATGGAATATTAATTGTACTTGGATAAAGTGATTCAAGTCGTTCAAAATCTTTTATAGAAAACTTCTTTAAAGTTACATAATTTGTTTCAATAGATAAACTAGCATAACTAATAACCACGAATAAAGATATTGAAATAAATATAAGAAAAAGTCGAGTACTATAAATTTGCTCGGTTCTAGTTAATATTGGTGACCAACATGGATTATAAGAAAATAAATTTAATTCTCGAATAATACGAATTAAACTTACACGTGCAGCTAATAACATATTTTTAGAAGATGAAGATGGTTCAACTTCATTTGATGATTTATTCATTATTATATTTATTAGAAATGACAGTCAATTTCTCAATATATGATATCTGAAATTAAAAGATCATTCTATCTAAATGATTTATTTATCAATTTTAATCGACTTATCGAGTTAAATTCTGAATTTACATTGAAAATTTAAAAAATCAGTAAATAATACTTTGATATTTTATTTAAAAATAGATCTTAAGCCGATTAGAATATTGTTTTTTTTTGACATAAATCTTCTATTCAATTAAATTCAGTTAATGCTAGCCACTTCAGATATAAATGACTATGTGTATTTTTCGAATAACTTTTGATATGAACGACATAGGGATGTGCTCTTTTGACCATTGAAAATGCATCGAATCATATATATAGAAAGATTTTATGTAAAACTTCAAAGAAAACAGTATGCTTCAGATGATTACGATATTAATTTATTGATCGATAGAACCGACAAGTGAAGAGCTACAAAAAACTATGGAAAGGCTCGATTCCTAACTAACATCAATTACATATTTTAGCCATGCAAGTAATATTTATCAACGAATCTTTCAACAAGATAGTTGAGGTATTTCAATAGAAAAATCAATTTTTCAACGTAGGAAAAGAACACAGTTCTTGGAAAACGTTTGACTAAAACCTTCAGAAGAATCATTAGAAAAATCTTTCTAAATATGGTTCGATACATTTTCACTTGTTCTTTCAAATAATGAAAACCACAGGTCTATATTTCATTCATCTCAAAAGTGTTCATTTATCTCTGAAATGGATATTAATTAATCTATCTTTGTTATCACATATTTTAGTTAAAACATATTAAATAAAACTAGTAATTCATATTTATATATAGTAAATTTGTAAAATACATGATTACGAAACCATCACATTAAGGGCCCTCCTCCTCAGAAGCGAACTTTTCTATTATTTATTCGATTTCAACCAAAATTTCAGAGAATGTTAGTCTTGATTAGAAAAGCTTATGGTTAAAATATATCTCCCAAATCTCAAAGATATGCACAAGTTCTAGTCAAATCATTACCCTTTACGAGGGCAAGGGTTTCGCAATAAGGATACGAGATAACAAGCCCGGGCGATTTTCGAGTTGTAGAGTACCCTTGAGACTAGATCTTCATAGGGCCCGATTTTTGAATTTCCCTTTGTTTGTTTTTTAAAGAAATTTTTTTGTAAAATTCACGAAACCATGCCCAAAAAAGCTGCTAACAAATATGAAGTGTGTCAGTTTTTTATTTCACCAAAAGAGAAATTCAAAAAATTGGGTTCTGTGAGGATCTAGTCCTAACTGCCATCTATGTACGAAAAACAAATTATCACTTGTTTACTGAGTCATTATTAAAAAATCCTTGCCTGTGTAAACAGTATTCTAGAAAAAATCGATTTTGAGAAGTTTTAGATAATAAGTTCGTTAAAATCAATTCTTTTTTTGATTAACCACAGATAATCTGAAAGAGGAGACCCTTAATAGAATTCAATGGAATTATTATATTACAAATCGATGAAATGAACTGATTTTTTTTTGGGAATATTAAAACTATATTCATATTCGGTATATATAAAAACAAGACTAGAAGGAATATTCTTTTTTAAAGTAAGTACTATTATTAACTAGGGGTGAGAAGTTATTGTTATTTTTTGTTATTAATAACAATAACAATAACAAAAAAAGTTATTGTTATCAATAACAAATAACAAAAAAAGTTATTGTTATTAATAACAATAACAAAAAATGTTATTTGTTATTAATAACAAAAAAATAACAAATAACTTTTTTTTTCGACAAATCTTAGCTATGCTTTGTTACTATGTAAAAGTATACGAGTTCTATTTGCTCATTATTGTCCAATTGCTGGATGATGTTACTGACCGCAATCTCCATTAGATAGCCTATGAAACTGAGAAAAATCCTAAAAAGATCTTTTCAAGTATCTTGCTCACCTACAGGTAAAATTTACCAATCGGTTTACGAGGAACGATTCCTCAATGTTCGATTGCCTTTGACTTGATGTTTTGGTCAAATAAAAGTCTTTGCGAAATGAGATTCTAGGTGCCATTGTTCGAGTTATGATCTGTACAATCTTTCTAGACATTTTCTCATCCTCCAAAGACTTATATTTGACCAACGCATCAAGTCAAAGACAATTGAGCATTGAGGAATCGTTCCTCGTAAAGCGATCAGTAAATTTTGCCTATAGATGAGCAAGATACTTGAAAAGATCTTTTTAGGATTTTTCCCAGTTTCATAGGCTATCTAATGGAGATTGCGGTCAGTGACATCATCAAGCAATCCGACAATAATGAGCAAACAGAACTGGTATACTGTTACATAGTAACAAAGCATAACTAAGATTTTTCGGAAAAAAAAGTTATTTGTTATTTTTTTGTTATTAATAACAAATAACTTTTTTTGTTATTTGTTATTGATAACAATAACAATAAATTCACACCCCTATTATTAACTTCAACTCAAACATTTTACTTTTTTTTACAGAATGCAATCAAAAATAATCCGACGTCCGATGAAATAGAGTCAATTTATTTAGCTGTAATATAAATAATAAGTAAGGCTTATCAATGGACTCGCTCATCTCTTTCTCGTAGAAGTACCATTTTTTGACGCTTCTTAAATTATTCACTTCTCTATAAAACGAACAATATCTAGCTCCAGATTGAAATTATTGTATTTGAATTTCCTCTATTGAAGTTTTTTTTTCTAAATCATGATGACATCAGTATATCTTATCACTCCTTAGCATTTCTAGCTTATCATACGTTCTCATTTTTTATTTGAAAAATCTTTCATAAGTTTTTCTAGAAAAAACACTAATAATAGCAAACCCTAGTGAAAAATCAAAAGAGGCTAGACTCATATTCTGACCCTTCATTTTCCTTTTCGACTTTCATCAAAAATACTTATGATTAGCAGTTAAAACAGACTCCAAATTTGAGTTTTCCACTCTCGATCACCTTCGGTGAACTTTTTCCAAAGCACATAAATTACTAATAATTTAGTAATAATGTGTTAATAATTAAAAGTAATCAATGATCCGTTTTCTACACTCTCGATTAGTTTTTCCCTGAAGTTTTATGGAAAGTAAACCCTTTCCTGTCTGTTTTATTTCGACCAATTAATTGAAGTGCGGATATACAAACGAGCAAAAAATTTATTCTTGTTAGACTATTCTCTACCAGAAAGACAATAACATGTTTTTTTTTCATTAGAGAATATATCTATCATCGAAATATCTTGCTTCATCTTAATTTTTTCTCGTTGCATTCTATCCTAGGCCATATTGACATTCATGTAATAATTCACCAAATGTTTGTTTTATGGATTTTCATTAAGTTTTGTTCTTCATTTTCATGTCTAATATATTTTTTTTTTCGAATTCATTTGTTTGTAAATGTGCATATACATAAGAAAAGAATAAAACATTTGAGAAAACATACGTAGATAGGAGATGAGATAAATCTAGATGATTTTCTCGATATAATCCATATCCATAACACTTTAAATCATGTATCGAAGGAAATTTCAAATCGAATATTATTCACATTTTAAAATATATATTTAATAAATTATATATTTTCACATCGAAATCATTGATGCAGAATCTCCTATAAAAAAATATAATTAAAATTTGTAATATCTTCATTTACTAAGGCAAACCTCTAGATTTATTAGAAATGTTACACTTCAAATTTCTCCTTATCGCAACGAGATTTCACATCGAAATGTTTCACTGTGATAATTTTTCATAATCGTTAAAAGTAATAATTATCATAAATTTTCATAAGAATAATTGATTCTTCTCATTTCGGATATATCATACCTTTGTTAGTCATTAAAGATTTCTAAGAAATAGATAAATGTCTTCTACAAACTCAAAATTGTAATAAACAAGTGAACTTTTAGAGTTAAATAGTGCATGTAAACATGATTAAGATAAATAGAAACATACAGATTATGTTATTACGTATGGCACATCTGTCATGTATCGATGCTTTTTCTGACAACTTTAATTTAATAAAAAGATAACTATTTCATTGTTTTAAGGGCCGCCATCCCCCCCTTAGAAAATCGATATTTTTTTTGAAACAAAATTGGCATTGAGTTTTTACTATAGGACTATAGGGTGAAGTTTCATCTTTCAGAATATATGTAGATTTTTGAAAAATGATCAGTTTTTCAAAGATTTGTCAATAAGACTTTAACTTTCCTACCATATTTTTCCAAAAAATTTTTTTAGTCTTTAAGAGATTTTCAGTTTTGGAAAAACTCCGTTGGTACTTCAAATATCATTGAATAAAACATTTTAATACTAACTCTCATGTCAAATGGCGTTAGTTTTACTGCATCTTTTACGCATCTTAAAATGGTTTTAAAAAATTCATTGAAAATCTGCCATTTTCATATGAATTTTTTGAATTGGACCGAAGAAAACCATTTCTAAAACTTCTTTGAGGTTTTTCTCAGAATATGATTTCCAATCAGAAAAATTGGATCTCCTCCCTCATTTTTCGAACTATTGCTAATATTGTTTTTTTTTTGTTCTATAGGTCTCGATCAGAGTAAACTTTTATCCGAACGGATTTTTGAAAGTTGACTCCTGGGCTGAGAAAAGTGGAATTTACTATCATTGAGCTACCATTTTTTTATGCTAATTTTAAGATCCTCGCACTAAAATCCTAATAAAAAATCAATTGGATGGAATGTGAAATTTCTGTTCGGACCAAAAGTTGCATACTGAAACGTACTTTGATTGAAAATCAACCCGAGCTTTCTGTCTCTTCTTATAATGGAGTTATTCAAATTCTCCTGAAGGCCAAAAATGACGCATGAATCCTGTCTAGTATGACCGATTTGGCTGAAATTTTTACCAGAAGCGTATCTCTTCAAAATTAGTCATTCCTCAAAATTTCAGCTTAAAAAGACTGTCAAAAGTGGAAAGTCATTTCTGAGCGGGGAGAAGGCTTAAATTCTGTGTCTAAAAAAATCGATGATTACAAAATAAAGAACTTAAATAATTATATAATAGTTTTGTGTAACTGACATATATTTTCGAAGAAAATAATCAGTAGAAGTTTTCAGTTCAAGTTTGGAGCGACTCTCCGTCTTTCATTCATTGCAGACACGTAGCGACGAAAGCGAATATAACTAACTCATACCGCATTACAGATCTCAGCGATCGTCCACAATAGGTTTCATATTTATTTTACAATAAAAATAAAACGAGTTGAACAGTATGAATAATATATTTGAAAAAATGATTCTGTATATTTATTAAAATCCTTTATACTGTAATCGTCAACTTTTTTTCTTACCCAGAATTCAAATTTCTATGTCAAAATTTATGATAATTGAATATTTTCGTCAATTTGAAATGTAAATAATATCAATCATTTATCGATTAATTGAGATATAGAATTGTGTAGTAAAAGCTGCTGATTAATATAAAATTGATTGTTATTATAGTCTTATTTATGAGATAGTTAATGGTGAAAAAATAATTCTATAGAAACACTTATAAATAAAACTGATCACTCTTAAATAAAAAAGAAGACATATACTACTTTAAATATAGAAATATTTAGAACATAGCAAAAGTCTTAACGAAGCTATATCGATTTCTTATAGAATGCTTGAAGTTATTCTCTTTTCTTATATACTAATAGAGAAAATGATGTTTTTCTTTCCATGCTATTTGTTCAATCTTCAACTAATCTAATAAATTTCGATAAGAATCTTTTTTGTATAAAACTTAACTAAAAGATGAGATAGATTAAATATTTCAATCGTTTAATAAAATGTATTAAACAACAAACTATAATCGAATGTGCAGCATGAAAAGCTCTACAATTTAGACATGAACACTTTTTAAAATAATTGCATGTTTGTTTTTTCAAAGTGGAGAAAAAATTTAGAGTGATCAATTTTCGATAAGAGATAAATTCATTTGTCTTACCTGATATCTTTTATTAAAAACTTTTCATTGTAAAAAGTTCTAAAATCTCTAAAGTAAAGATTATTTGAATTGTGTATTTCTCGTTAAAGAAACCAATATTCATCGGCCGAATAAATCATTCGAAGAGAAATCTCTTCTTCTTATTTCATATCTATAAAATAAACTGTTTCTAAGAATTTGTAGAGTTTTTCATGCTGCATCTTGTGCTATACTTTGGCTTTTAATAAATATATTCCATAGTTGAATATTGAAATGCCGAGTAGTTTAATCTGCTTCATCCTTTAGTTAAGTTTTACATAAATAATAGTTGTTATCGAGAATTTGTTGAAGATTGATGAAATAGCATAGGAAAAAAAAGAACATCATTTTCTCCATCACGAGATAAGAAAAGAAAATTTCTTCAAACATTCTATGAGAAAGAGATATGTCTCCGTAAAGAATTTTGCTATGCCCCAAATAAATAATAAATTCTTGTTCGTGTCATCGATTATTACTGAAAAACAGCTACTGTTAACGAGAAATTTTTTAGTTATTCAGATGATCTATTAGAAAAACAAGGTTGAAGGATATATGTCAGTTTCACATGTCATCAGCGAACGAGATACGCTAATAAGCTTTATTTGATTTGCGCAAGTTAACTAATGTAAATAAAATAAAGACTAAGAATTATCGACAGTTTAATTTATTTAAGACTATTCAAAGAAAAGAAAACATGATATAATTACATTTTTGATGAAAATAAAAACGTTTCTTATGAAATAGTTTTATCTATATGTAATAAACAATTCTGATTCCCATGTGCAATCAATAGTTTGATTAGTGAATAATAATTTCAAAGAGAGTGATTTATAATGTTTGAAGATATAAAACTATAAGGAAAAATTCAGCACATAATCAAATATTCTATAATAGAAATATAGAGAAAAGAATAACAACCGACCGATTGGAATATATTTTTAAGCGCTCCCTAATTAAATCTCAAGAAACAAAAAAACTAATTTGCAACATCTTATTTGTTTTAATTAATAAATATCATTTTAAATTGTCATTTTTTATGTTGTTTAGATCAATGATTAAGTTAAAGAGAATTAGTTATGTTTACAAAGGGTAAGACTATTTATCGAAATAAATATTATATCTTTATAAGACTTACTTGAAAACAGATGTCTATATATTATTCTGACTTAATACACGAGCTAATTATATAAGCAAAATAAATACGAAAACTTCGGATTTAAATCCGAGAGTTATGTGTACTTCAAAAAGTGAATCATACAAATCAATCATTCTAGACTGTCTGAATATCAAAATTATACTGTGAAATCTACCATTTAAAATGTTGATTTCTATTGCGCGTTGTCAAACCAATAGAACTTGGGACCGAATACAGCCCAAGTTTGAACTCTTTCCCTTGATTTAACCTAAGAAAGTCGTTTTTCCTATAACTTCATTTCTATTGGTCACTGCACAACTAATAGTATTTCGACGGAGGTGCAGTACACATTCGAGTTCTCCATGTCTGAAAACCTCGAAGTATCATCAGTGTGATCAGAAGATAAAGTTCTATTTGTGGATCAATTAGATCGTGGACCAAAATCTAACCTAGTTCTCTTTAATTATCCTTGTCATAGGTAAGTCAACCTTCTTGTTTCTTTATGTTTCATATATCATTTTGTAGCTCTTGAAATTCTCTATCGAATGGTATATAATAGTTGGGGTTTTAATTGACTATGATAGGAAAAGTCATTTACGAAAGTCGCGATGGGTCCATTTTTCCACAGAAACCTATAGGGAAAAATGGGTATTTTTGCAATAACTCAGGAACGGCTCGACCGGTCCTTCTCATCTTCTTGTCTCGACCGAGATATTGTCAAGACTAAGCTGTGTAGAAAATTTCGTCGCAATCTGACTCTCCTTTCGAAAGTTATCGTGTAAACAGCCGGACAGACACACAGACCGATTTTAGTAGTGTACTCACTTTTTGAGTACACTAAAAAACATTTTCTTTTTCTTGATCTTTATAATCATATAATTCTATGTCAACTCATTATCATTTTTTCTTTCATATGAAGATTAACAAAAATTTTCTACAAATTGTTAGATAAAAGTCTTTTGTTTTTGATCAAGAAATAGTATTGCTTATTTTTATTTAAGGTCCCAATTCTCCTCAAAAATCGATTTTTACCTAGAAACATTGGAATGAGCTGAAATTTTGACGATATGTTGGAGGCATTAACGAAAGTCTTTTAGAAAATTTTCGGACCAATACTATTATGTTGACTAAACAAGGTCGAAAAATAGGCAACTTACCAATCCAAATTTCTCTGTAATGGTTCGTATAATGTATCTTTTTGAAAGAGCGTGTCAATACGTCACTCTTTTAATAAAAAAAAAGAGATCACGAGTTTAATGTCTAAAAAAATTTATCAAAAATGGAAATCAAATTATATAACTCATCTCATACTGACTTAGGAAAAGACCGATGTACTGTCCTGCGTGTTAAACCACTCTTTCAAACAAAAAAAAGGATGAACAATTACAGAGAAATTTGGAATGCACGTACGAAAAAGTGAAAAAGATAAGAACAGATGACGGGCTAATTTATCTCAATTTTCACAGTTCTAATGAAAATTGACTTTTTTTGAGGGGAAAGTAGGTACACATAAATTTTCATGGATAAAGAGAGCAAAACAAATACTCATTTATATAGGTTTCAATCGTCATTATTAATTGACGATAAAAGAATATATTTTATTCGTATTTTCTATTCTACTATCATCATGTGCTTAATGAAACGTTCTCATAATAAGTAAAGATTATTATCCTTATGATACGAAGAAAAGTTCGTCAAGAAGAAAAAAATTTTTTTTTTGGTTCCACATTCTGTTAATTGATGTATAGAATGTCGATGATAACATGTGATGACATATCGATTTCATAAGTATATTTCATTCTAGAGATATTTTATCATCTACTCGAACTTTTCTTTTCAGATGTTTTTACGCATATGTATATACAGAGAAAAAAGTTGAACAAATTTTCATAACATAAAAAAACTATTTACATTCTACATCAAAACGCTTACCTGATTTTTAGATTTCCAAATTATTCGTATCACAATCATAAAAATTAGTTTTTGTATTATTTTATGCAGTGAAAATTTTTCTATATGCCATGATTATTGAAATTTGACTAGAGAAGAGATATGTTTATTATATTATCGACAAGCTATTATTTAGCTAATTTGCTTTTCAGTCGTTTTCTATTTACGTCTGTTAAAAAAACCTCGAAAGGTGTCGCTGTAAATCCATTGTTACACTTGGAGCCAGATCCGCATTCCATACAAGAGTTCGTTGGACTCAAGAGTCTCAGATCTGGACACAGGTTCATACAATTGATCAGATGTGAGCTCGAACCCCATTCATTACGCTTTTTGTAGCTCATAGTTGTGGGTATACAAAAAGAAGAATACACATACACGCAAGCGCCTTTTTAAAAAGAGTATTTCCACGCTATTTATATTACGAAGAGAAATATTTTTTTTCGATTAACAATCGTACCGATGTTTTTTTTGTTTTATACAATAATTTCTAATTCAATTATACTAAAATAATTCGAAAGATAAATTTCTAATGCTAAAATAATCAAGAATTAATTCATTTATATGCTGATATCGGGTGCGCCAGGATAAATGAATCTCTCAGTATTTTAACCATAACTTTTTTCTTTTTTGATCTTTAGGGTTGATTCTTTTTCCAAAGGATGCGTCGATAAATTCTCTACAAAACCATAAGCAAACATATTTCTGTAGTAAGTTAAGGCGACAAATTAAACGAAGATTATCCAATACATTAAAAGACTCCAACTTTTGAAGCTAGCAAATGTCTCATCAATAGCTGGTGTTTGTATTTCTTTTTTAATTATCAAGTACGTTTCTTTTAACGTCAAAGTATACCATAAGATACAGTGTGAAAAGCTCTACAAGTTACATGAAAGATCTTATTTTATATATGCACTTTTTGTTTTCAAAATGGACAAAATTCTGTGTGAGCAATTTTCGATGCTGTGAACGAGATCATTTATTGGTACACTACAAATTCGTTTTTCTTATTTTGTCCTTTTATCGCCTCATATGTTTTACCAGAAGAAAAACAGAATAAAACACAAAATGCAGGGTGAAAAGCTAAGTGTCGGTGTGTGGGTGTGGGTGTGGATTTGGGGTTGGTGTGGGGGTGAGCATGTGTGTGGGAGTTCATTCTGAGAAGACTCACACCGATACCCACACCCACACCCCACACCCACGCCCACACCCTATTTTTCCTTTAAACATTCGATAGTACTCAATTCATTCTTTATTTCATATGAAGACCAAGGTTTGAATCTTTTGTGAAGTAGAGAGTGGATGTGCGTATGGGTAAAGATAGGATTACTATTCTCACACACTTACTAGAAGAGTAGGATACCTTGATTGTGTTTTGTGGAAAAGAAATTATTTGACATACACATTTACATGGTTCGAGATTTTATTCATGAAGTATCTGAGAAGAAATGGGTGAGTTTAGTTTAATGGAATGTGAGTTGGATAGAAAATGGTACAGTTGAATCAGTGATATATAGGTGTTTCAAAATGTCTATAATGGATACCCGTTGGAGAAAACACACAATCAATGTACTTTTTTTTCATTCATTTATGAAGTATTTTGGCTCTCGTTATAAAGTAAAATATAGATAGGTACTATCTGCAATCTAACTGAACAAACGAAAGTAATGTTCGACAATATAAAAACAAAAAGTAAATAGAATCCTTAGAATAGATAATACTAATCATTTTGGATCACGATAATATTGATTGAACTCGATTAAACAAATATTGTACGAAATTGCGAAATGGTATTATATGATTTAATTCATAGGGAAATAGAATGGAGAGAATGTTTTCTAAAATGTTTGATAGATTTCTTCAGTGATATTGTTTATTATGCATTAGAAGGTCAATATTATTCAATCATCAACAATATGTAATCCATAAAAATTTTTTCATTAGTTTTTTTTCTTTCATTGAACGATAATAAACAACATCGAAGCATCATATGCATTTGTACTTTACATAAGATTTATGCCTTCTACTGCATTCGAAGATAAATAATCATCAATAAGAAATATTAGTGTAAAGTACTAGCTTGAACATTTTTATTCGAAGGTAGTTCAGATAGACTAGATTTGAATAGAGAGCATCTATAAATCATTCAAATTTCTCGATGAGATTAAAATACAATTAACCGTAAAAATAATACTAATCATAAGAATCATAACTGATATAAGAATCAAGTATAGTTTGGAATATTAGAATTATTTTTAAGAAATTCTCTTACGAAATGATAACTAAAACACAAATAATTGTATGAACAAGATGGACTCGATGATTTACTGAGGAGTTCATATAATAAGAATGCATGAAACACAATGCATCTGAAGAATTTCTAATCTTGTTTTTCTTTGCTGTTAGTGAAAACATAAACAAACAAACAAACAAATTGTTTTCATTGTTTGCTAGAACTTATTGTCCTTTTCGTTTCTATTTGCATAATATACAATTTATAAAGTAAGATTAGAAGAAAAAGTGAATTAATTTCCATTCAATCTGAATTAGATTTTTATCGTTATTGTTTATTTATTTATTTTTTTTATTATTGCTGGAAAAGGTTTGTTTAATTGTCTCTGATTGTTAATATTCACAAGCATATACTTAGTTCATTACAATGGATTTTATATTGTATGTTATTCGTCAAACTAAAACCAGCAAAAGTATCATCATTATAAATAACTCATAAGTGATAATATCTGAACTAATTTATCGATATAATAATAATAATAATAATTTGTACTTCTACTTATATCATATAAATCCATATTCATAGATAATTCTTATTTTCAGAATGAAACGATAATAGATCAAACTTGACGACACTAGAGTTGTTGACATTTTCAGTCTATGCATCACCTTTCAAACCGACGAGAACAGACGCTGTGCTTTAATCGTATTCTAAAAAGCATATAAAACGTTCGAACATATTTCGAAATCATACCTTCAAGTTTTTTTAAAATTAAGTAAATTTTTTGTTCCATGTTTTTTTTTCTAGATTCAATATATTACTTCTCCTGTGTTTGCAAATACTAAATTTATTTGTATCATATTATATTTTTAATATTGATTCTTTAGAGTAAAAGAATTATAAAAGTTTGGAAAAGATATTCATTGAACGATCTGTTCTACATAAGGACAGTTTTGGATTTATTGTTTATCTTCAGATAGAAAAATACGTCTGTTTTTTTCGTTTATTTCATTGTCAACAGTTTTTATAATTTTCTGTCATATGTATTTGAGTACTAGATCGTTAAAATGTGATCAAGTGATTGATGAAACATTCACGATTATGTTCTGAAACTTAAATGTTTACATAGACCTCATCGTAACACATTTGATATATATCTTTCTTCAACACAAAAGAAGAAGTTTCGAAATCCAAACACCTCTGTATATCTAATCTTTGGATGCCGTTTACATGAACTGAAGACGAAATACATATTTATTAATACAATAAAGAATCCTAAGCGTATTTATCTTTGATAATAATTAATTTTTTATTTCACAAAGTGTATTCTAAGTTGAAGTGCTCTAAAACCGGCACTTGACTCGAATTCAAATCGTATATATCATATTTATTACATACAGTGTGTATCTTAACAATTTTCTTATTCCAGATTTTTGAGTATTTTCTCATCAAAAAAAATAGATTTAATCTTCAAGATAAGATGTATCTATAATTAGACAAACATGTGTCAAATTTTAGATAAATTTTTCTTTTCACAGATGAAGCACAATTATTACAATAAGCATGCTATTTGACAATAAATCACATCACTGTATCTTTATAAAACGATGCACTTTCTATATAACTCACACGAACGTAAGTGTTTTTATTGACTGCATTGGATAGTAGTCTTTTCGGATACAGTGTTCATTTTCAATGAATTCAGTTTTTCTTCCAAATTGTTTTTCAATACGGTTAAGGCAGGTGTCATGTAAATTTCTCTAAGTTTCACTTCTCAGAAATATATACAAAACCAAGAAAAGAGACGATTGAAACAGAGAAAAAAAAAACAATTCTATTTCGTGGAAAATTCCGTATACGTACAGAATCTTTCTCTACTCATGCAAAACATAGTCTGCCAAACTTTCATTGTAACATTTCAATTGATACTAATTCTAGCAATCAACGATGCAATCATTTCTATGAAATGTTTGCCAACACATTCTTATACATGTAGAATAAAAACTTAAACTTTATATATACAAATATAAGCGTTAAAATTTCTAATGTTTTCTGCTTTATTTAAAATGATAAAAGTGTTGCGGGTGTGGGTGTTGGTGTGGGGTGTGTGTGTGGGTGTGAGGGTGTGGTGTGGGTGTGGTGTGGGTGTGTGCGTGTGGATGTGGGGTGTGGGTGTGGGTGTGGGTATGAGTGTGGGTGTGTGTGGGCGTGGGGTGTGGGTGTCGGTGTGGAAGGATTGTGGAAGTGTGTGTGAGTGTGTGTAGGTGTTGCGTGTGGGTGCGGGTGTGGGTGTGGGTGTGAGTGGGTGTGGGAGGGTTGTGAAAGTGTGTGTGGGTGTAGCTAGAGGGTGTGGAAGTGTGTGTGGGTGTAGCTAGAGAGTGTAGGAGTGTGTGTGGGTGTGGCTAGAGGGTGTGTGTGGGTGTGGAGTGGGTGTCGGTATGTGTGGGTGTAGATGAATACAATGCCACACCCACCGACACCCACACCCACACCCCCACCCCCACTCCACCCCAACCCACCCACTCCCCCACACACCCACACCCATACCCCACACCCACAGCCTCCCACCCACACCTCCATTCAGAACCCATACCAACGCCCTACATGCGCATCCAGAGCCACACCCACGCCGCACACCCATCCACACCCACACACTCACACACACACCCACCCACACCGCACACCCACAGCGACACCCATCCACACCCCACACCCACCCACATCCACACCCACACCCACACCCACACCCACACCCATCCAGACACCCACATCCACCCCTGCACTCACATCCACCCACGCACACACTCCCATATTATGCTACATTAAATTGATTGATATCAGTTAAAAGAAAAGAAGATGAGACCTTGTCCGAGTATTTTTTATTTATTTCTATGAACTACTTTGTCTAATTTTCGAAAAAATTATACTAAAATTAGTAACTAGCTTAAGTTCACAGTTATTTGATCGAGGATTTGAATTGTTTTGGAAATAATAAAGGGTGACGTGAATATTAACTTTGAAATCGGTCAAGTTAATAACTTCTTGAAAAGTTCGTCACTATGACAAAGATCACGGAATTCTTTTCGACTAATTTTCCCATCTTTATTAACGTCATATTTGGCAAAGACGAAATCTAAGTGGGACTTGAATGCTTCGAATTCCTTTTCATCAATTTTTGAATTACCTAATTTGGATAGAGCAAAGATTTTTTCAATTTCAGCTCGTTGAAGAAAACCATCGTGACTGAAATCACATAAAATAAACATCAGTGCAAGTTTTTGTGACAGTGTACCAGGTGTCATCACAACAGAAGTCAGGAGAAATTCCATAAAATCAACTTTTCCTAAACAATAGGGATAACATGATCATGAAAAGAAAAATTCCAAAAGCAAATATTAACCTGAACAATCTCGATCGAAATAAGCGAAGACCCGATCGGCTAGATCAGCACTCTCAGCTATATTGGCTGTCGGTGTTGTTTCATTCCATAGTTTGATGAATTCTTCCTTGGTGAGTTGACCGCTAGGTGTCTTTGAATGAAAATCGTCTACAAAGGAAAATTGTAACGAGTTGAAGTTCCAACCAAGGCTTTGATAATAAGTTACTGAAAATTTCTTTGAGACATAATCTCATATTAAAAGTTGTTTTAGGATATAACAAAGAAGTTTCTTTTCAGTTTAATTTTGAATATGAA
>CAJNOP010001122.1:3149-15329 GCA_905250075.1 Rotaria sp. Silwood1
AAATTCCCAAATATAAAGTATAAGACGAATATCTCGATGTTGGATAGAAAGAAATGATTCGAATTGTACAACATGTTGGAAGAAAGGGTGTAGGTGTCTATTAGAAGATACATTTTTATTCCTTCTTGATCTTCGTTTTATTTAGAAGGAAATAAAGCGTCAAAGAAAGCGAGTTGGCCATAGTTTAGAAACAACACTCACACTCACACCCTCAAAATAATGAACTTTGTTTATTTAGACATTTTAAAAACATGTATTTATTTAAGATGATCTTAATAATTTATAATACTAAATTGATGGTATCAATTTGTACTTTTTAAGTAAATAAAAAAATAATCAAAAAAAAACTTTTATTTTACTTTTTATAAGAGGATATATCCAATATTACAAACGAAATAATTGATGTTCAGTTAGCAGAAAAAGTTTTTTATTTTTAGTTATGTAATATAAAAAAACATTTAAAATATTTATCATATTATTCATAGAATATGATCGATATTTACTTTTGCTATGGATGATGTGACTTCTTCAATTCCACCAGCATCAAAAATAACCGTTTCACCACTTTCTGCCTCATCTGGACAATTGAAAAAAAACGTTTCGAAAGTAGCAATGATTCAAGTTATTCAACAATTTAATCATTAAAAAACAAAAATCTTGATTCTAAGTTAAAAGAAAATGAAAAAAACTCAATTAATTATGATGGAAACAGTTCATTAATATTAAGTAAAATATTCTAGACTAAGATTAACTATAACGCGTACAGATAAAGATAAAAAAGTAAATCGAACATAATTCGATGCTTTTGAAAATAAACCAACGATGATTATATCATTTCATTTGATACGTTTATCATATAAAATATATAAGTTTTTTTTTTAATTTTTCTGCAACATATTGTTTTTTGACAATAACTTTCAATAAAATTAATTTCTATTAAATCAATTTTAAATCTTATTTCAATAAAAGATATTTCAAAACAGCTAATTATCTTAAATTAACATTTAATATCGATTAAATAAAAAGAATTAAATGTACACAAAACGGTTATATTAATATAAGATAGGATAATATAAATATATGTTTTCATTTATCTATTTATTCTTTGATTAATATTCATAGAATAATTATTCGACAATCAGAGATTTATTTATCCGAATAATGTCATATATCAAGTGTTAATAGTAATTATTCAATAGAAAATTGTAAAACACGAGTGTAAGATTAGTTTAGTTTTTATTTAACTAAAAATAATGAAAAATAATTGAACATTTAAAAAATCCATCAAATCGAAAAGAACGTAGACAAAAATTGGTAATTATATTCATTTATTCAAACTAATAATTATTCTTACTCTTAAAAAAATATATTCATTCAAATGAAATAGAATTTCAAGTGTCTGTATTCGATTTAATTGTACAATTCATTTTACTTTGTGTTAATTTTAGTTTATTAGATGATGATGAACTTTGTTTTTTTTTTAAATAAGATTTTCTTCTTCATATAATCGATTAATTTGAAATGACTGAAAAACTCTATCAGCTTTGGATGTCTAATCATATTTTATTTATCGTCTTGTTGAATATCTTGTTATGTTATAAGATGATACACGTCATTCAAAATAAATAATTAAAGTATAAGATATAATTAAATATTATGATTTATTATTAAGAAATATATTTCTTCTTTTTTTCGTAGTTTTATCTGGAATAGAATTCGTTCTATATGATTTATTTTTTGTTCGACTTATAACTGATTATAAACAATTCGAAACATAACGAATGGTTATTGTTCAAACATTATAGAAAAACTTGTTTGATATAATAAAGTAATTCAATATGATGTAAAAAAATAAGATAATTTACTTGTTATAGGTTTTGCAATTGTTAACAGTGATTGTTGGTAATATTCGAACTGAAGTTAACAAATGGAAATGTCTTTCACGACAATTTATTGATGTACGTCTTGTTCATTTACAATCAAATATTTTTCTTGGTTTACCGACGATTCTTTTTTTTTTTGCTTTAAATTATATTTTATTTTATAATAATTATTTTTTTTTTTGTAAAGTAGCTCCTATCTTTATTAAAATTAACATTATTCGATGTTTTATTACACGATAATTTTCTATATGTATATCAGTTTTTTCTAGAATTTCGATCATCATATAATAAATCGATGGTTAAGGAATATAAATAAAATTCTTCGATGTCTTGTACAAAATACAACTGACTATGTTATAATAATACCATGGAATGATGCTTTATCATCAGTTAATGAAACTAGAGATGAAAATTTTCCTAGGTAAGTGTTCAAAATGATTTATTTATAATTTAATAACTATTGTTTTCAGTTTGTTTTGTTTTCTGAACTCTTCTTTGTATTTAACATGATGTACTATTACGACTTTTAACTAATACTCGATATGAGATCGATTTATCTTGCATTCGATTATCTTTATCTACTTATCCATATTATACAAAATCACAACGAATCGTAATCAGCTTCGAACAACATGCAAATGCTTTCGAACACCTACTTCCGTGCTATGGAGATACTGCGCTTATATAACATCTGTTAGTTCAAACCATAATTTTTATAATGAACACTAGAATGATTTGATTTGGACAATTTTCACTTTAAACTTTATAGAAAGATAATCAGTCTTAAAATAAAGGAGAACAAATTGTCTGAATAAATAAAAATTGCTTTTCAATAATATCAATAAAATAAATCATCTTCTTCTCTATTGTTTTCAAGTCAAAAGATTGGAAATTTTGAGAATTAACTATTCTCGCCATGACTTATCTTTATGCAAAATCAATTAGTTAGAGAATGTCTCTCATAATTGTCTTTTTGTTTGACCAATCGTTGAATTTATTCTCTATGATAATATCGTATCATCCATTAATTCCAAGTGAAAATTTTTCTTGAATTCATCAATGAATAATCAGTTAATAAAAACAATTTAACTTTAAAATTTCTCTGCATTGATAAAATCTATGATTTTATTTTAGCTAAATAATTTCGAACAATTATAAATGATTTTCATAAATAATTAATCTATGATGAAACACTATATTCTCTTGATACATTTTCATATTTAACTATTGTTAACTGAATATTTTAAATCTCAATATTATAATGATGGTCACCAATATAAACATGATCATCATTAATAACACATTTATCCATACGTGGTTAATTAAAATCTTGTTGTGTTTTAATATGTTGTCGGTGAATTATATATGGAATATTTAACATCAATAATAACACATCATCAATTATTATTATTATTGTTTTTTTATTTAAACAAAATAATAAATGTACATTGTTTATTTGATGTTATATATGGTAGATTAATTGCAAGTTATTTATTTGCTTAATCAATCTTTACTAATTGAAATTATTTATTAAAACAAAATAAATAATTATTATCCTTAAGAATATATTTACATGAATGTGATTTTATTTTTTATTAGTTTTATTAATTGAACAATTTCTTTCATTATTATATATATATATCTGTATAATGTTTAGCTGAATTAATTGGTTGTCATCCTATTGAAATGATGTTAACACTTGATAAACAAATAAAACAAAAATCTTTACCATTAATTTAACAAATATTATCAATAACAAAACCAAATAGTGATAATAAATCAAATGAACATCTTTGTGTAGTTATATAACGTTTAATTTGTAACATGAATTCTACAGGAAAAATATCAATGGATATTATTCAACATGATTTAAATAATCTTAATGTTATGATGAAGATTTTGTATTTAATTCGATAAAAAAAACTAATTGTTCTATGGACGTAACATCGAAAATCTATGGAAAAAATGTTTAAAAATGTAACTTATAAAAAGTGATTACGATTTATGATGTCATTGATAAGTTTTAGATTTAATTTATTCAGATAAATATATATTGAAAATACAATAGAATTAAAAGAAAAATTTATTTTTCTTTGACATTGTTAGCTTTTTGAATAGTTCAAATTTTCAAAAAATATTAAAGTATAAAATAATAGTTGTAATATATTTTTTAATTTGAATAGATTAATAAGATGGGAAAATGCAGAGTTTCAAGTTATGTAAATCGTAAAGGAAAGCATTTAAGCCAGATTATTACCGTGATCAGATTATTCGTCATAAGTATCGGTGTGAGCGAGATTGAGTACAGAGATGATACAATACTAGAGTTCTTTAGAATTAACATTTTTTTCATGTCTTAAATTTCACATTGGGCACATTCTTAATTGTATTAATTGTAACAGTAAAAGAAAACGATGTGTTTTTGATAGAATCAATAACAAAACAGAATAATTTTCGTATTTATTTTAATGAAGAAATTGGTCTCAAGAATGAATGCTGTTTAGATACATTTTTGTCGTAATCAAGATAGTGATTATTGTTTGTAATAGACTAAATAGATTCGATGATATGTTTACAATGAAGTGGAAATAAAATGACGGATAAAGAAAATAATCATAAATAGTTTTTAAAGATATCTCATAAGATATTTTTCTATGGTATTATTAAATTAAAAGTCAAAATAATTTTTAGAGATCAGAAATTTAAAGTTTATAAAATGCTCTTCTAAATAAATATTCCGAACCTAGAATTAAGGGGATGCAGTTGTGACCATGATCTTATATTCATTTCAACTTTTTCGATCAAAGGAGGTCTATTTCAAATAAACAAAAAAACCTGAGTTTTACAAAGGATATTCACATCATTCTCAAACAAGAAAATAACACTGGAAAATTTCGAGAAAGATGCTATAGATTCGGATTTCTGGACTTTGACTCGAAATGAAAATTAACTTGAAACAAATAAGAAACAATTTAATTTATTTTTTTTTCTTCTAAGGAATTCGTATGATTATCAAACCTTCATTGTCTTATCGTTGGTATTAATATTCCATCATTATGGCATAAATCGATAGATGCATTTATTTTTAAAATTAATGATCTAATAAGAATATATTTCAAAAAAAATTATATTCTTTTTTGAAATTATATTGAAAGTTTTTTTCATTTATCATATTTTACATTGTCAAAAATTAAATAATCAATATTTGAATATATTTTTATTCAACGACATGTTTTAACTCTATCAAATTTAATTGATTTATACAATATACTAAGACAATTTTGGCAAATAAATTACAATTTAGTTTATAAATAATTATTGTTTATTATGATTTTTTCAGTTGATTTATTACAACATTCACATATATTAAGGCTAATTATACAGGGTGTCTCATAAGTTGTGGCAGATTTTTTTAAATCTAATTTTTGATGATAATGAATACAAATCAAACTCAAACTTACACGTATCATACAACTTAACATGTACTTTTATTTCATATATTTTATTTGAATTTAATCATTGGATATACAAAAAAATAAAGAAATTGGTACATGTGCAAAATAAGCACACCATCAATGTGTTACAATATATATACCCCGACAAAAGTTTCACTCTGTATTTCTCATATATTGTCACTATAAAAATAAGTTATTTTAAAACTAATTACATATTCTGAAAGCTCGCGGAGTTTTCTATCATTCTGTAGAATTAGGTTTTAGTTTTGACCTTTTCATTACCAAAATAAATTGAAGACAACGAAGGCACCCTCATGTCCAGATTCCCAGACTTGATCTTTCCTTCGTCATCAAAACTAGTTTTAAAAATTTTTCATCCGTATAGAATGATCTGTATGAAAAAGTAACTATAGATTCTGATAGAGCTTAAAATTCTCTATCACCCTGTCTATTTACTTATTTTCTTGCGTTTATAGATTGAAATAAAATTGAATACAATGAATATACTCCGAATCGACTAGCCCAAAAAATTTGCATTTTTTTTCGCTACTTAAATTTAAGACACTGTATTAATACATAATATCATAGAGCATTTCAAGTGCTATCAGAATGTGTGATTTCTTTTGTAAAAACTTACTCCCATAGGAATAGTAATTGGAGAAAAAACTAACAAAGTAGCGAAAAAATGCAGACTTTTGATATTTGTCAATGGAGGGTATGTTCATTGAATTTGTTTATTTTCTTGTATATTCAATGATCTAATCCAAATAAAATATATGAAATAAAAGTACATGCTAAGCCGTGTCATATGTATAAGTTTGAGTTTAATTTGTATTCATTATCATCAAAAATTAGATTTAAAAAAATCTGCCACAACTTATGAGACACCCTGTATTGAATGTATATCATTTTGTTAGTTAGTTATCAAGATGAACAAATAATTTAACTGCATAAGAAATTTTCAAAAACAAATGCAAGACAATGGTAAAAATTTTAGAAAAATAAAAAAAAAACAAATTTATTTAAATCAATACTCCGAAAATGAAAAAATCTTCCTATGAATTCTTTCTATTGCAGAATGTTTCTCAATATGGAATGATTTTGAATACTAAGATTGTAATAATATAATGTTTGCAGATAAACTTTTCTAGAATCAATATTGTATTATTTTCATATCATATGAAGATAAGAGATTTTTTTCTGTTTTTTTTATTGTCTGCATAATATATGAGTTCGTAGCGTAACAACATTTTTGTGAAATTCTCTTCGATTGAATTGCACAGGAAATCCAGCTGATATCGATGATCAATATATGCAAACATGTTTAATATTAGATACAAGTTCAATTAGTTTTTATTTTTATAAATCGTGAACGATTAGATAGACATGATGGACTAAGTATGAGTTTAAACAGTGAGTTAAAGTTCGAAAAGTTTCATGATAAGCTCAATAAGAAATGTTTCATGTAGAACAATTTACTCATAAATGAATTATTCGAGGTATATATAATCATATTTTATAACATGATTTATATTCCTAATACTTCAAAGTTTATGAATCTTATATGAAATGTCTATTTCTATTTTTTTTTTAGTTATGAACTCTTATTCAGGACTATTTAAAAGCATAATTAATTGCTAAATCATGTGAAATAACTATTGAATTTATTCAAACAAATTTTTCATATATTCCAGTTGATTATTGTAAAATTCTTATTGATGCACGACATCATCTTGCTGCAGTACAACTCTATTCTATGCATTACCCATGTGGTCAAAACCGGTAAAAAACCGCCGGTTAACCGGCGGTATACCGATCGTACAACTGTGCGGAATACCGCCGGTTAACCGGCGGTTTTTTCCGGTTACCGCCGGTTAACCGCGGTTATCCGACAGTTTATTCAATTGATCCGGTTTCTAATATTGGCTGCGTGATTCTTTCAATTCTTTCATAGCACAATTAGTTTTTTTACAATATTTGTTTGTTTTTTTGCACTTTATTTTAAAAAAAATACTAAACAAACAATATTAGCCTACAGACATAACCAAAAGAGCTCATATTTGATCGGAAAATCTAGTAAGTCGTAGTATCTGGTAAAAATACTTGATAGCTAGGAATTCAAAACTATTGAATTCTATTAATAGGAATCAACAAATTATATGGATTTCTGTTGAATACTTCGTGAATGGCTTTTATTGCCCATGTAAAAAAAAAAAGACTGGAAAAATGAGATTATTAATTGATTATAATGGCACTATTATAACCTGATTTTAATCAGATTTTTCTGTATAACAAAATCAAAATTTTCGGATTTTGATTTTTTCTTAATCTTTTTTAACTGTTTTTTTAAAATTCATTATAATCGATTACGAAAAAATCAAAATCCGAACATTTTAATTATTTTATATAGAAAAATCTGATTAAAATCAGGTTATAATAGTGCCATTATGATTAATTGATAATCTGATTTTCCTAAATATTTTTACATGAGCATTTACATATGCTTTTTATTTTATTTAGTCTTTCTGTTTTTTAAGAGGAAATTGAAATAAATACATTAAGTTGCTATCAGAATTTCTTTGCTTATTCAAAAGTTGGAATAAAATTTGTAAATCGAAACTTTTTCCTAAATTATAAGCAGTCACTGTTAGATAGATCAATATGAATAGCAATATGAACCACTTTGATTTAATATCGGATGCTTTTTCAGGAACCCAACTTTTAATTTTAAAATACAAGAAAAAAATCTAAATACTTAAGTTAAATTATCTCGAGGTTCGAAGGTGATATATTTTAAATTATTTGTGCGCGATTCAGAATTATAATACATTCCTGAAGAAACACCAGATATTGAATCAAAATGGTTCATATTACTATTCATATTGATCTTTCTTCCAATGACAACTTATAATTTAGGAAAAAGTTTCGATTTAAAAATTTTATTCTATCTTTTGAATAACTAAAGAAATTCTGATGCTAATTTAATGTACTCATTTCAATTTTCTCATAAAAAAAAGAAATACCAAAAATTAAATAAAAAAACACCCATGAGAATGATAAAAACCATTTACGAAAAATTTAATAGAAATCCATATAATTTGTTGATTCCTATTATTGGAATTTAATACAGTGCACCTCAATTGGTTTTCCCCCTTTTGTTTTCATCACTAGACTTCTTTTATTTTTTAACTTCCTATAGATAGGAAGAAAGCCCAAAACACACTGCATCTTTCGGTATATTTATGTTGAACAACAAATGTAGCTTGAAGTTTAAAAAAGTGTATTAGAAAAAATGCGACATTTTCTTTTACTACAATTGAGGTGCACTGTAATTTCGAATTATTCCTAGCGATCAAGTATTTTTCTAGATAATACGACTTACTAGATTTTCCTAGAAAAAATTAATAAATGTTGACACACATTGATCAGTTGAGCATTACATGTATCCATCAACAGATTATTAATTCAAAACTTGATGTATGATAGTGTTCAATAAAAAAAAATTATAACCAGCCTAAAAAAACACACAAAAAAATAAGCATGGATACTTAGTTCGATCCTTAAAAAAAACATTCTTTGGATCTCATTCTTTAAAAGAAGTTATAAAAAATTACCCAATGATCGTTAAATTTGAAATTTATTAAAAAAAAATGATTTTATATATTTCGCACGAAATATTTTTCGCAGTGGAATTTGTGTATCCCCTTAAGCAGTATTATTTTTCATATTGTCTCATCATATGCACACACTATGAAAAGAAAAAAAACAGTTGAAGTTTCCATCTTCATTGCAAGATGTGAAAATAATAATTCACGAAAAAGTAAACGTTCATTCTGGAGTTTATTAGCATTCTATAGTATACATTATACGGAATAATTGAAATAATCTTCTAGTTTATGTGACAAGAAGTTACAAAACGAAAAAGAATAACGGTTGATCACTGAGTCATTATCGAGTGTTTTTACGAATGATAAAATTTTACAGCGCCATCTGTCGAATTCTATAGTTTAGGTATTTTAAGGATGTATGGGGTTGTCTGATAGTTCCTTTATCAAGAAAAAAATGCATCTTTATCAGATAGTCTATTGACACATATGCATGAATCATCAAATCATTGTCGACATTTGTATCCACTTATGCACTTTGTATATGGGCCGGTGGGACTGACTTTTGAGAGTTCATATTTTACACAAAAGTAGTTCATCATAAATCATTCTCGATTGTGATCTTAAATCTTTCTGATGTATAAAAACCGAAGAGTTTGTGTGGCGACACCTATCTTTTGACGTATCGTTTATAGCGGCACAACCCTTCGTGACCATTTGATAATGGCGAACAATGATAACGACCATATGATATCGAAAAAGTGACATTATGCTCTATTGTCATTGTATCTAGTGTATTTGTTTATTGCTCAACTCTTCTTAGGAATTTTATTCTTGTAGTACGTTGAAAGTATCAATCGATTAATAAAATGCTAGAAAGTACCAGACAATGTGTTGTATGCAAAAAAATTGAAGCTATTTCAAAAGCTTTCTATGCTGTGATTAGTACAAGCGAATGTGAGGCTAAACTTCGTATGGGATATCGCTTCCATTGTCAAACGGAGCTTCTCAATACATGTCTCATCGATAGCTATGTTTACAGAAAATGGTATAAGAAAGTCTCACGCAAGCTGCCATCAATTAAACAGAAACAACAAAAGATCGCCAAATTCACAAAATTCAACAGATACCTTTGATGATGTTTCGTGAAATGATTTAAACATTTATGAAGTTGACAATGATTTACATATTGAAGACATAAATGTACAAATATTCTATTACATAGTAATAAAATCAGTATTATTTTTATCATAATTTAGATTTCTTTGATGAGTCAGTTGACAGCTCATTGTATTGATTTAAAGAAAAATTCATGTGACAAATATACGAAAGTTACTACGGCGTCTACTCCATTAAGAACAGCACATGGTTCATCAATAACTTTTATTCGAGATGAAGGCAGATAACATAAAACTCATTGTTATCTCACTGTTTGTCTTTTAAAATAATTTTAACAAGATCATCTAATATCGACCTCAACACTTGTCTAATTGCATCAGAGTTCAATACTAATACTAGTGAAAGTTTTTCCAATAAGTCATTGGCTGTTATCCAAATCATGCAAGAACAAATGAGTATATGCGTAAGACATAAAGATGTGAAGTTTCCCAGTTTTACTTGGATCTGAAGTAGTTGAAAAAGAGAAAAATTGGTTTACCTTATATATTTCTGTCCTTTATTTTCTCGTCAAAATTATTTCATTTTGATATTCACTATGTCTGTCAATATTCATCTGACGTTATTTGTTATTAGTTCAATACACTATCTAAATATAAATGGGATCATTGACGTAGATGAGAGGCTTTGTATAGAGTAATCTGTCATTATTTTTTTGTTAGCAAAATGATGAGAATCAACAAGATTAGAAAATAAAAAATCGGATCCACCAATTATTACTATTGAAGACGAAGTAAATATAACTACAGAACAAGAAGATAAGATACAACTTGGATTATTAAGTAATAAACAAAGGATGTGGGTGGATGGGTAGGACTCATATAATCACACTCTCGCTCACATCCACACCCAGAGGTAAAGAAAACTTCTTTTCATAGAATAATATATCCGATACTGAAAGTGATGATTTTGAGTTATCACAATTATATCAATCATCGCATCACTCAATATCATGATTTACTGATGATGATGATAAAACCAAGAAAAATAGTTTATCTATAAAATGTATTGAGCATAATTATGGTAAAATTTCAAACAATCAAAACAATAAAGTATCTACTAGTCAACACAAACGGAAACACTGTTGCACAAACCAGTAGCTTTAAATATTTGTCATGAATCACTTAATCTTTTTTTTCTCATTTAGTTAAATGAGCCAGAAGACAATGAGAATTTAACTATAAAACGAAATATACAATCTCAAAAACTCAATTCAGTTGACGTTCATTCTGAATTCGTATTGTGTGCTAATTTACGATATTCTTAGTATTATTTGATGTATATCTTAGAAAATTCCTTTGTCTCCAATTTCGTTTTCTCAACCAACAACATCAACACCATGAGTACTATCTCAATCGCAAAATAACGCTCGACGAAGTGGACAAGAAAATATCATTTCATAAACGACCAGAACTTCACATCAACATCATATTTTCTTAACTAGTTTGAATTTATCTGTTCCAGAACGACACATTTTTTTTACTTTCTAGGTCATTTACACATCAATAATGAAACGACTGTCTTTTTCCGTAATTTTCTTTCTTATTAGAATATAGTAGGCTTTTTTTTCCAGTCGTATCTTTTTCTTTATTGCCATAATATAACGACAATAATTGAAAATAAAAATAGTGAATTATTTTGTCCTATAATGGAACAACATTTTCACATATGAAACTTGGTTATATGCAACTTGATTAATCTATTTTATAAAAATGATCATCTTGTAAATGTATAGATACTAAGAGAGATAAAAAGAAGAAATAGTGTATGACATAAAGCGACGCCATGGTACGATTTATTTCTATGACAATTAGTGCCTCCGCTGTCATCTATCGAGTGGGACTGGATTTAATTGAAAAGCAAATACACAGTTTCGAAGAGAATCTATTTTAAGTAATTTCTGTCATATTTTTATTTTCTGATGTCTCTGATAGAACCAGATGTCGCCACACGTACTGCATTCGACTTTGATTGGCATTTCTCTCATTGATTTACATCACCAGACCACGTACTAAGAACAAAATATTATACCTATATTTTTATTGAAAATTTTTTAAAATG
>CAJNOP010001122.1:15429-32315 GCA_905250075.1 Rotaria sp. Silwood1
TAAATCTATTTAATAATCTTTCTATTTAGTGGATGATGCGAAATTTTTAAGTACTTCTCTTTCAAATTCATCTATATCAATTAAAAGTATATATTATCTTGTCGTTGACAAATAACATACATAAGACGTATGACATCTTATAAAGCACCATGAAATAAATACGATATTTTTGTTTATTAATAGGGATGCACTCTTATCATAATCAAATGATCTGCTTCACCAAATAAGATATTCGAACAGAACTGAACACTCCCTCCCTCCTCAAACTCAAACTTATTGGGTTTGATTTTGTTTTAACTCTGGTATTTAGTCTAAGCAGGTTACCGAAATTCCTCTTTTGACATTCTGTTGTATCATTCTCCTAGTTTAGTTTTTCACTGAAGAAAAACTGTTGTATCGGACGTTCTAGTAAATAAGGGCATTTTCTCTTTTTTTGTCAGAAACGATCTAAACGGTTTGGATCAATGCCTATTTATCAAAATCAATTAAATTTTCATAGATTTAATGTTGATTAACAAAATTATCAAGAATTATATGAATTTCGACTCACGGAATTTTTTATATGGCTTCAAAGTTCTGTGACTTTTCGCTATTGAACACATACTGATCATCGAAATAATCTGATACTTAGAAGAACAGTTGAGTTCTTAGCAAGATGACACTAAAACTAGCAAAACAGTGTCACAGTTCAGCTGAAGAACATAGTACTCAATAGTTTATTTTCATTTTATTGAAGGTATCGTGATTTAGTTAAGAATCTAAATTCTTTTTTGACTATCTATAATTAAGCGATAAATAATAATTTGTATGTACAGATAAAATGTGTAAGCTCTTGACGATAATACACATAAAATAATTATTTGTTGATTAATATCTTGATATGTCACTCTAAAACGCTGAATAAAGTTCGATAAAGATCCATTCATCACTTTATTAAATAGAAATATTTATTCATATTTATTCACCACTTACAGTCGAGCTTTCTATGAAGTTTTGCATTAATCAAACCATTGTTTTAAACAAGCAATCACTTCAATTGATAAATATTAACCTTAAAAATTCTTATATCATTTTTTATTTATTTATACAGTATTTCATCTTTCAATATGCAACTTGTTAAGCAGAATCGTATAACTATAGCGTGCTATTAACTCTTACTGCTTATGAGAACGGCATCCTACTGATCATTTAGTAGTGCTCTTCAACTTTAATTTTATCTAAATGGCAATTGCTGATTATTCCTTTTTATAGGACTTAATTAAGTTAATTTAAGTTCGGATCAAAAAAATTCCTTAGTCCGAAATTCCAATCTTCCCTTTATGTTATTTGAATATGAACTTTTAAAAGAAATATTTCTATTTCATCCATCAATATGATTTGAATAAAGCATTGCTGCATCATCAGTTGGTTGTCAATATCTTTTTATTTCAAAGATGCTGCAAGATCATCAAACTATAAATGAACAAAATATATATTTCATTATGAAAGATTTCTATTAAATATAATTTGTTTATCCCAATCATAATGATATTTCCTATATACAAACAAACTTCTATTTATTTCCATAATTTGCTGATATATATATAAATAGCTCTAATTTTGAATATAGACATGTTGTGTTGTTAATCTGATTCTATGTATTTTGAATGATTACTGAATTCATAGATTGTTATTATTAATGAAAAATAAAAAGATGTACAAATACAAATGATTATTCTATATTTGACACGTTTTTATTTTTGAAATAAATTGACTGTTAACAATTTTTTTTCATCAAGAATTTATTGATGTTTTTGTTTTTTGAAAATTCTGATGTTCAATTAGAAACAAGTTTTAGTATATTTTAAATAGTAAATCAATTTGGATAGGATATTATTTGATAATAATCATTTCGAACTCATAAAAATTGAACAAGAAGTCGCAAATAAACTACTAAACAATGAAATCGTTCGATATTTCGTCAAAATAATTGTACATAAAAAAAAAGGTTTTTATTTGATTTAATATGAAAAATAGAATATCTTATTATCTGATTTCACACAGAAAAAAAGAGAAGTTGAAGTATAACAAAGAAAACATAATTCGTACTTTCATTCAAAATATAACCATACAAAAATAGTATGTTCATCTATTATATTAGCAAGTTCACTCTGAAAACGAGTAGAGAATTTTTTTCAAATCCCACAATCTTTTATTATAAAGCTTCCCATGTTTATAATAACCAGTAATCGTAAGAAAAGTTAATTTTGAAAGACTTTTAATAAATATGTGACATATCAATAAGTTTATCGTCAGTTCTATAATTTTCAAATCAGGTAGTTGATCAACAATCAAATTGGCTTTGTTTAACAAATTTCATTGTTCCCAAAACAGTAAAAAGATTAAGTTGTCGTAATCTATTTGATATAATCATATTGCATAAAGAAGTATCGTTAAGGAGATCAATGAAAATATTTTCATTGAATTCGTTTTCATATTCGTATTTTGATGGATAATGTAATTAAAGAATGCGAAAATGAGTATTTCGAAAAAAAGAAAATGAAGACGATTTGAATTGAATGGTTGACTAATATCAAGCGATGTTATTTGATTCCAAGGTACAAGAGATGATGAGAAACGAAGAAATTCATCATTCATTTCATCATCACACGCCCTCATTATAATCTCATTGCAGCAAAACGATTAAATATTAACAATGAATTCGTCTCTTTCATAAAAAACCAATTGTCTTTTTATATCCATGAACAGTATTTGGACGTAGATAACAATAGATAGATAAATACTTATCCATTCTTAGTACTGTTATAGCCCTAATAGAATACATGATTTCTTCTAAACATAGTTTTAATTCAATTGGAATTGGTGATTTCAGCTGTTGAAACGTCTCAGATAAGATTTAACTTGTTTCTCTTAATAAGACAACAGTTGTCACAAACCGATCAAGATTAAACGAATATAAATATTGTCTTGAAAAGCATTGATAGGACATTATTAAGAAGATCTATAGCAGATATTCTTCCTAATAACTTGAACCTCACCAATGAAAACAAAATATCACGTTCAAACAATTTATTAACTGATTCAACATTAATCATAGCACTATATCAATTTACTTTTAGCCGACGTAGATTTCCAGCAAGTCGTTTATTAATAGCAGTTATTTGACTAAAATTGATTAAACAGATGATTATAAATCACTTATATCATTTAACTTCTTAATGAAACACAATTTATCTTTTGTTTTTCTAGAACAGATCTACAAAAAATACTGAAAATATTCTTCTTGTCTTGATCAAGATATTATTGAGATTTTTCAAAATAGATTTGTCGCGAGATAATTTATCTTCGGATTAGTCTTCAACAAAATCATACTAATGATAAAATTTAGAAGATCGAAAATAAATCTCATTATAGAGATAATGACTAAGTCTTCCAGATCTTAGACATACTCTATCGATTTTATAAACGGTGATGAAGTTTTCAAAATCTATTAGATTTTATTCGAAAGTTATTTCATCATTCTATAAAAGTCTTCACTCTTTTCCAAATCTTTAAACTTTAATATTCGTATAAAAATTTTGTTTGGGAGAATCCATTCGAATTCGACATTATTATTTATTTATAAATTTTTTCTATTATTATTAACTCAGTCTAATATATTCAAATATCACACCTTAAATAATTTTCAAACAATGGTTTACAGAGAAGAAATAGAGGAGAAGAATTTTATTTTCGAGAATAAAATAGAAAAATTTCTTTTTAATAAATTTGAATCCTCATCAAATCAAAGTCACTTCTAGAAGCAGATAAGTCATTAATTACTTATGAGAAAAAAGACTAACGTTTATTCTTATATCACCAAAAGGGTGTGGGTGTAGTTGTTGATTTGGGTCAAGGTCTTCTCTGTGCAAAAACACATGACCACCACCATATCCACTCACCCTGGGAACCGGAGGCCAAAATCATCGACTTTGGTAAACGCAGTGGAGAACACAAATTGAAAATATACGATGTACAAGCTGCCGAAGTATTTTTCTCCTTCGTTCTGTACGAGAGACACTTTAGACGCTCACACTCGAAACACAATCGCACATATTGGTGTGAGTAAAAATGTACATATTGTATGCTACAGTGTTTTTTCTCTTGCATTCTCGATATGTTCTCAGTGAGCAAAAAAATCAATAAAATTGCATTAAAATGATGAAACGAACATTAGTTTTGATTTATCTCAAAAATCATTGATTAAAACAGACATTTTCATCCATTTTATGTCGTGATGCATTTGCTTCGTTAAAATGTCTCTTTTAATCAGTAAATTTGAAATACATCAAAATTAATGTTCGTTTCATCATTCAAAAGGCCATCTTTTTCGTGCTTTTTGATATAAAATTCATAAAAATCATAAAATTTTTCCTATTTTTAAAGTCACTGTGTTTATTGCGAAATCACGGATTAAACGTAATGGAGAATACAAATAAAAAAAACATCCGACGTACAAGCTGCTGAAGTATTTTTTTTCTTTCGTTCTGTATGGGACACAATTTGAGGTCTCGTACGAAATACAATCGCACACATCGTTGAAGGTAAGAATGGGCATATTGTATACCACAGTGCTTTTTTTCTCTTGCGTTTTCGATATGTTTATTGCAAAATTACCCGCTAAACATAGTGAACAACACAAATGGAAAGTACTCTGAACATTAGGACTCCGTAAAATGACTCAAAATAGCGTCTCTCACAGTCCTGCTAGCTATTCTGTTACTGCGAATCATTTCTTTCTAGTTACCCTATCATAAAGAATTCCGAAATAACGGCGCTTTAACGGTTTCGAACGCATGTGAACATCGTCGATTTTTGCCTTGTCTGATTGGGCAGCCGTGAAACTCCGGTTGCATGCTGGAAAATCTTAGGCATACATGATTGTAAGCACAAGATTTCTTCGAATACTTGCAGTACAAATGATTTTTCTCAAAATATCTAGAAAATCGCCTGCTTCACCGAGCTGCGACAGTCTATGTCTTTCGATTTTTTCGGGAAACTTGTCTCTATTTCAAGTATTCAAAATACAAGGACAGGAAGACGATGGAGAGCTGACAGTGCTTGAGTTTTCTTCTGTTTGTTTCCGCTTATGTTATATCAGTTATTCATGTTTTCTGTGAATGTACTGATTGATATAAGCGAGATCTTTGTAAAAATAGCGTAAAGAGTAGCAGTCAAATTAAATAAATGCATTGTCTTCGAGTCTGAGTGTAAGTATTCATATCAGCTTCACTCACACCCACAGTCTGAACAAAAGATTGCTTTCGTGCTTTCGCGCAAAATACTGTGAGCATCAGTCAGGAAATCTAACTAATTCGAAGTCATTTTTCTAGTCGACGATTTATAATTTCTGCTGTTTTTTCAATGATTGTGATTACATTATCATTGATATCCTTTATTTGTTTGATCTGATTCTTCGACACTGAGCTTTATTAATTTCTCGGGAAAAAAAAAACTATCGATATCAAAAGAGAATTAAAAATAAACTGCTGTTAATACTATTGTGTCTGTTTTTATTTGCATAAAACTTGCATTCTTAATGAATTATGTAATGTTGAGATTGCAACAAAATGTTCGAACTTTCAAATTTGAATGACAGTATCAAAATTCAACGCTGAGTTCGATTAAGCAAGTACTGTTTCAAATATTTAGATAATGAATCATCGAGTCGATTCCTGAATATGTATTGTCGAGTATATATGACGACAGATTGTGATTCTCGTGCAATGACTCTTAAGATTTCATGAAAAAAAGCTTCTCTGTTAGATATATGATCAATTGTAAGCGTCACGGCAATTTCTCTCTTGAGTCGTATTGTTCATCACTCCATGGGTGCAACCATAATCGAAACATCGAGCTTCCGTTAATTTTTCGTTTCTCTTTCATCGAATAGAAGATTCGGTTCGATTGTTTCCATTCCAGCAATCATAAGCACTCACCCTAGCTTGTTTGTTTCTTCGTTGTTTCGTTTTATCAATAGAAAAGTTGGTTACGAGAAGGCAAAAGCAAATGACGTTACACGTTGGATGTGGCGACGATTGTTGTAACAATCGAAAAAGTCCTTTCTATTCTCTTTTCCTTCTTCATATGCAGTACATGTAAAGAGTGTTGTGTTTTATTTTCAGAAAGTCCCTTATTCTTTATAGTTCCAGACAATTGATATCTTCGAACGATGGACCAAAGTACTGATGCTTTAAACAAAGTAAGACAATTAATTACGGGTCCAAGCAAAGAAGCACAAAAGGAAGTCGTTAAAAGCTCCAGCCAGAATTCAAGCGCAAAAGCGGATGCAGCTATGGATGCTGCGAGTAAGTATCAATATCATTTTATGAGTAGTGTCATATAACCAGAAGTTTGAAGATGAACCCACATCTCTCTGTGGAGATGCCGCATCTCCATATTCTGGGGTATGTGACACTGCTGGATTTTATGTACCACGGATGGGATCGCTTCGAAGACAATGGAAAGCTATTCTATATCTATCATGAATGTAATATTGTAAAAACGGAGAAAATTATCTCCAGATATAGTTAAATATGTTCTTAGTACACATGACGCATAGTGTTTGAGATTTTGAGTATTAGCATAAATTTTTAAGGCATATTTTCAGTTCATAATCTGGACAATTTCTTTAGTTCTAGCATAATTGATAATATTATATTGACCTATGAACTGCAAATATCTCTTGAAAAGCATAATAAACTAGAGTAATGAAGCGTTGTTTTAAAGAAATAAAAAAGAAAATATTTTATATTCGATGCCATTACTCATTTACTGACATCGAATATATTTAAATGTTAAAAATAGTTTTGAAATCTGATTTTGTGTTGATTTCATGCAAAACATTTTGCTCTACAAAACTGTCGACTTTGTTTTTTAAATAAAACTTTCTCGTTCGCATAAAATGTAAATAATTAGCAGTGTCTCAAATGTTCAACTCCGACGATGAAAAATAATAAGCATAGTGACAATTTCTCATAAAAATGTCACTAATGTCACATCATCTTCCATTACTGTACTTTTAGACGCATATTTCAGAATTGGAGAAAACATATATGGGAAATAGATGTAATCAAGAACTGCGAAAACCTGAAGAATTTGATTTTTCCTAAACTTCTATTTTTCAACTGTCTTTTGAGACAGATAGTCTAGCCGTTTGTACTGTCAAAAATAAAAACTAGATCAACCTGCTAAAAAGTAACTTCTAATTTCGATACTATGACAATGAGTACTCCAAATCGTATATTTAAGTGACGAGAATAATCTTCTATAATGCATTCAAAGAGATCAACAGATATAAATATTATACTTATATCTATGAAATTATAAGAGTAAAAACGTTAGAATATTCATAGAAACAGAAAGCAGAGAATTCTTTCTATTGATGCAAAATACTTGATTTATAGCCTCAAACTTGATTATCATAAGCCTACATAAGTCAATAAAAGTCTACGAAAACTACGAGATCACAGCTAGACGATTGACGAACTATTAACCATTTAAATTTGTATAAACAAGAATATTTGCTTTAAAGAAAAAACAAATTTTTAAAGCAACAAGTTCTGTATAGAGCCGGTTTAAAATAAGATTTTAAACTTATTTTTAAATGCATCTAAAGTAGAGTTTAAAAAACTGCTTCAATCTGATTCATCCATAACGTCACTGACGTATAAAAGATCCTTAATAGAGGCAATCTGACACGAATATGCTTTCTAAACTATAGTAAGTTTGAGCTTTTTTAGTTTAACGTGGTTTGGTTCGATTCAGTTCGAAAAAAAAACATGAACCAATCCCATCATTGTTATGTATGCCGCATCAGATTATCATTTATGTCCTAAAACAAAATCTTTTATATAATGAAATCGGCTTTTACAATAGCGCATATGTTCGTATGAGCAGCCCGTGACCATAACAATATTCGAGGGTGTGGGTGGGTGTGGGTGGGTGTGAGTGTGGGTGGGTGTGGGTGGGTGTGGGTGTGGGTGTGGGTGTGGGTGGGTGGGTGTGTAGGTGCGGGTGTGGCGTGTATGAAGAAGAGATTTTCGCCCGCACACACAGACCACACCCACAGCAACACCCACACCCACACCCACACCCACCACATCCAGATCCACACCCACACCAAGCCACACCCACACCCCACACCCACACCCACCCACACTCACCCACACTCCACCCACACCCAAACCCACCTTCACCCACACAACCCCACCCCACACTCACACCCCCACCCTCACCCTGAAGATTGTTCTCAGAAATTTGATTATATCTCGTTGTTTTTATGTGTCTTCAATCCATAAAACCCATGATAATGATTATTATGAAGTGAATGGTTCTGGTGATCAAACGTATGATTTCGAATGCTCCCAATGCTGATTTGCTGACATAAGTGCAATACGTACTGGTACTTTCATTCCCGTCGCGGTGCCATGTCTTGTTATCAGTAAATATCAGCACTATACCGTAAATATTCCATGCCATTAAAAACAGGAAGAGGAGTAGGACAACTATCACAAAGGCACGCTTACAGCTTTTCATCTTCTCGGCATGTTTCATGCACATAAGTATGATGGTAGGGATGACGACTACTAATCCAAACACGCCAGCTACGATTTGTTGTGTAGGTAGTGATGTATTAGCTGTGCATTTGTTGTGATAAACACCACCGAGTACAAGCAAAATCACTGCGAATATTAGTTTCAAGGCTGTAAGGACATAGTTACATCCGGAGACCACAGTGTCACATTGCATACTTATTGATTGTGTGTACAGTTAGAAACTTAAAATACCAAGTGTTGCTAAAATTCTACTGTTGTAATAAAATGAAACTATGTCGTTGAGAGAGCACTTTGTTCTTGAGTAACTGCCGTTGAATCGCTTCTCTCCAATACTTTTGTTGAAAGTACATTCACTCTCTGATTTTGAAGTGTAACAGAATTTTGCAGTCACTTTTTTCTTTCTATGGCAACATAATTTTCGTTTTCTTTTTCCCTTTCCATCTAACACTCGAAGTGCTTCCATTGTAAGTAAATTAAGGTTGCTTTTTTTTATAAATATAAGCTACAATTTCTACTCAAAAGGTTTTACAGATAATTTTAAAAAATTATTACCACAAGTACGAAAAAGCCGATCAATTCTACCAACAGACACTAATTGAAACCAACGGCAAAAAAAATTCTACATGCATCGCTACTAACTAATAAAAGCCCAAAAACTTCCATATAACTCTTAGAACTAAGAACTGCTATTGCTTTCTCTTTTTTACTAATAGCTGCGAAAATAAAAGTACAACTTGTATTCCGGAAAATCATATACCTCCCGATGTATTGTCATGTATTGCCATCTAATGCGATATAAAACCTTGCACTCCCCAAAACACCTTAGAATTACATGGCATGTATTGCCATGTATTGGCATGTGATACGATATAAAACTGTACTCCACGAAAAACCTTAGAGTTACTTGGCATGTATTGCCATGTAATACGATAAAAAGAATCGTGTACTCCCCGAAAAGCCTTAGAATTACTTGGCTTGTATTGCCATGTAATGCGATGTAAAACCTTGTACTTCTCCGAAAAACCTTAGGGTGTGGGTGTGGGTGTGGGGTGTGGATGTTGGTGTGGGTGGGTGTGAGGGTGTGGATGAACAGACAACCAATACCCGCACCCCAACTCACACCCACACCCATACCCTCAAACTAAGTAAAAAACTAATTAGAACTCTCTGCAAGCTGCAAAGTTGACATTGAATGATGCTACAGATTGAAATGTGTCTTTTATCCATGATTTGTTCAAAGAAAAAAATCATTAACGAAAAAGTCGTCGTTGCCAACTGGTGATCGACTCTTGAAATTGTTTCTTGTACAATGTCGATGGAAGAACAAATATGGCAAAGACAAAAGCTGACGGAGTAAACGAAATAAAATAGCCTGAAAGATACAACCAGGGATTTCGAGATACTTTCACACATCCAGAAAATAATGAGATTATAAGTCGAGGAATTGATAGAATGACCAAAACAGTGGGACTGACAACAAGTTGTTTGTGTTCATCGAATTGTTCCAGAAGTTGTTGTCCATAACTCTGTCGAGTTTGAGTCGTCGTTCGCTGACGAGCCATGTTGAATATGATAAAAAGAGCTGAGAATAGATTAATCAAGAATGGAGCAATAAAATGAAAAAGTTGGATTGTTGTACTATATTTTTCAACCGATTGAGAATAATGAAACACACACCAAACGCGTTGCTCCTCGTAATCATCGAATAAACCACGATAGATGAACTCGTGACTCAACGAACCCAGAATGACGAGTGGTAAAAGGCGAAGTGTCCATTGTGCAATACATTTACTCTGTTTCTTATTAAAATGAATTCCTTTAAAAACTGCTGCCATTCGTTCAAGTGCTACACAAGCATTGAGCCAATTGCTCATATGTAAGAAAAGTTTGAGAGCTATCTCAAGGAATACACATCCTCCATGAAGAACATGACGATTGATCGATTGATCAATATGAGTAAATACCATGAACCAGAATTTGATTGTCAACATACTAACAGCAAGACCAGAAACGATTGATGATAGATGAAGATACATTCCAGAACCAACTTTGCGAGAATTCTGATGATAAAATACCAAATAAGTGAGGAGACTATTCAATAAACCAACTACAAATATGATCATAGTGAGAGCTGCACTCAATTTAATGACGATTGACTGACCATTGAAGGTTAAATTAGGTCGAATTACATAACGGAACATATCGTCCAATGTCAATCCAATACCTTTGGCATAAAATTGACAACGATCACCGAAGAAACAATCGGCGCATACACATAGAATACTCTCCGGACATGCCGGTCGTTCTTGCAAACATATTCCACCGTTCTCACAATAAACATCGTCTGGACACACGAAAGTTCTATTAAAATCGAATAAAAAACAGTTACTGTGATGTTCCACAGTACATAGACACATGTACGATTCATCGATAAAACATTGTAAATTAACATAATTTTGACATGGAACATGATAACTTTTTAATCGATGAATCCGCGGTAGTGCAAGTAATTCAGAACTGAATAGTTCCTGAAACGGAACACATCGTTGAGCAGGACCGATCGTTGTCGATATGTTCACTGATTCAATTTGTTGAAGAATAGCCAAATAATAAATAACACCGATCTTGAGAACAACTATATAAAACCAATGCATAGAATAGAGCGTTACAATATTCTGAAACATCTTCACTTTCTGAAGTATGACAAATGTCGGTGTCGGTTGTCCAGTATAAATGTCAGAATAAATATAGGCCAATAGGAACGATGAAACTTCGATATTTTGAAAGGAAACTTCTATTTTCGGTTTGATTTTTTCACATCTTCTCCCGGAAAATGTTTGAGGACAAATGCATAGAAAGCTGTCGTCAACCATTCTATCATCGATCACTACACATTGACCATTATTTTCGCAAAAGTTTACTGGACATGATTGTTCGAGGAGACAACGTGAACCAAACTTACCAATAGGACAAACACAAATGGGTCGATTTCGAATCGAACCAACACATAGCGAATTCAACGAACAATCACTACAATCGATCTGAATGTGACATTGTGCACCGAACCAACCGGAATAGCATCGACAAAAAAATCGTTCTTCATTGAGATATTTCATACAGGTACCTTTGTAACACCGAAAAGGACAGTGGCCAGAATGTAATTTTCGATAAGCTGGTAGAGTCAAAAAGATGGCCAGTCGATTGACTGGCAAAAACACAAATGGAATTTTTAAATACCAACTCGCTAGATAGATCAATGAACCCTTGTCGAATACGTCGATGTGGATACTGTATTTCTTTGAATTGTTCTTCGGTCGAACCGAATACAAAAGGTAAATATTGAAAGGTCGACCACATCTAGATATTGAGTCTTGCGTCAACTGATGATATGAGTGAATTTCTTGTCGATCATCGTCATCTTCAATTAAAGTAACAACAATGGCATAGATAATGCGTTGCTGAACAAATCCCATTGTGACAGTCAAACTGACACGTTGATTTTGATATTGACACCGATCGCCGTAATAAATCGGTGGGCAAAAACATATATCACTAGTATTGCCAGATCCGGGCCAATGGTAAACGTGAAGACCGTAATTACAAATCTTTGGTCGTGCAAAATCATCGAGTGAAGATTTAATGTATCGATCATTCGATTGATTATTGACAGAACCAATTCGAACAGTTGGCGATAGCGGATAGATTGATGCAGTTTTTAATGAAAAAGTAGGCCTGCGCATAAAACCGATTCGACATAAGACATATTCTACATCGGTAAGATTATCGAAATTCGATTCTTCACATAGTCCTGCACGATCTTCACAAAATTTTTCGTCATCACCCAATAGGCAATCTTCAACACCATCACATAGTTTATCGTGTTCGACACATGTCGTGTCATTCTGACAATAAAAACCGTAAGTTTGCTCATAGCTATATGTCTGTCGACAATATTCAAGTTCATCGGATGCACCGAGACAATCGATGATTCCATTACCAATTTGATTGGCTGGCAAACAAATCAATGTAGAATTATGTGGTGAAATACAAGGAAGAAAGCGTTTAGGACAAATCGAACGCGTACAGTTTTCTTCATCGTTTCCGTATGTACAACTCCAAAAACCATCACATCGTGTGTAGACATTGTTGCATGGCCAACGTTCACAATCAGTCTCATCCGAATGATTTCGTCCATCGATTATCATCAGGGACCGATCGATAGCTCGATCGCAGATTTCATAAAATAAGATCTGATCGAAATTATTCTGTCTTTCAGACTGACAGATGTTTCTTAGCAATGCAATCGATTGACAGTGAGTATCATTAAGACATTGGAATCGATATGGATGATTCAACGGACAACGCGATTCAAATACTTGTTCATCATCGTTCAGAACACAATCCGATATACCGTCAACAAGTCGATGTTTCGAAATGTATTTCGAAGAATTCTTGCACGCATATAACGATGAATAAAGCGAATCGATGTTGTGATAATGTCGAGTAGTGCAACCGCGAAAATGAGGTTTGATTAAATCGATGATCGATTTCCAGTCGTCCACCTTGACGTCCGATCCAAGACCCATTTCATAACCATATCGACAAGTCATATTTCCATGACGAAATGTAGGCGTGAGAAAATCGCATAGTTGTTCATCATAACAAACATAATTGGGTAAGAGAGCTAATTCGACACTGATGTTAAAAATCTGTTTCGGATGATATAAAAAGCGTACATGAGCTAAGAGCACAGGAATAGTTGGGAATTGAATAGGATATTCACAAGTTTCTAGTCTAGGAAGAATTTGAGAAAGGTTAACGAACTGTTTGCATGATATTTCATTGACTTGATCGATGATTTTACTGAGGCAAACCATAGCTATCCAACAATCATACGGTAGATTCCCTTGAACACTGAGTGATTCGGTCAACAGAAGATGCCGTCCATTTTGACATTTACCAAAATCTTCTACACATTGTCCATCACCGCACGGAAATCGACCTTCATCGGGTCGACATGCGTATTCTGAGCAGGTAAACATATCAACTTGGAGATAGGTATCAGGACAATCAGGCATAACCAATAAATCCGATTTATCAAGACATTCAGCCTCACCATAGTCGCCATCCCAAAACGTTTTTGGAATGCACAATCCATTATGACATCGATTTTCGTTTTCATTACATTCATTGATTTCTAATTCGAAACATTGACTTTCATCAACACCATCATTGAAACAATCAATTCGACCATCACATATTTCACGCCAATCGAGACACATTGATGCAACACCACGATCACATTCTAACAGAATGTAACATGTCCGATAAGTAATAGCTTCGGTCGTGTGAGATTTCCACTGGATGTTGAATGTCGTTTCAGCGAAATTCGACACTAATTCGAATGAATATTGACAACGAGATCCGAACCATGGTGGTGTGCAATTGAAGAATTGTTCATTCAATCGATTAGATTTAATTGGTTGATCAATATAATATTGATATCGTTCAGCAAGATCGATCGAAGATGACCATAAGAGGACTTCATGTGAAGTGACTCTCAAACGGTGTAATTCGTCCAAAGTAAAATTTCGATGATTTATATTGAAAAAATCGATCATCGTCGGATTCTGATCATCAATTGGGCGAATACAATACTTGATTGTGCCGGGAATATGTGAATCGCTTGAAAAGTAATGCAAACAATCAAATTGAAAAGGATCTGTATCATACAAAAACGATTGCAATTCAACAAATGTATTCAAAAAGCATATTACATGCAGAAGACTTAGCATTATTAATACTATGATAACATCACACTCAAATGATATATTTGACAAACGTTTAACTAACTATTGACATTTGCATTATATGCTCATATGGTGTTCATTTTACGCGTGATCCTTTCAGCATAATTTTTTTTGTTAATAAGACGTGACATACTGCAACGGAAACGACACATAATCATGATTCTCTATGAGTAACATTGTATTGAGCTAGTGGAAAAGATGATGATGCGGTACTCATTATATTCTTGTATTTTCTTTTTATATTAACCTGGTTTTTCCAGTCTTCTTTCTCATTGAATAAGCTTGAAAATGATACTATTCAATGGAATATTGGCTTTGGATGCGGAACAAAAGATTTCGCCCATAGACTCAAATTTCACTAACTCCTGTCACTTGTATGAGTTGTTATATACTGAATAGTTGACAAAAATCTTGCAAGAACAAGAGCATGTGCTGGAATAGACCTCTTATTATGATGTGAGTGTCTACATTGCTCTGCTATGCTATGTACGACAGCGTGTCGAAAATGTTACCCAGGTCAAATTCACCCTATCGGATCCGACTGTCGGAAATCATCATCATCCGTTAATTTTCGACGTCGGATTCTGTCAGTTTCCGCCAAATCGGATTCGATGACATCCGACAATAGGAACTTGTCATATCCGACGAAATCCGATGCTAGAAAAATATCTATAGATGCTTTATTTTAATTTAATTTAATTTAATATAGTTTTATTTTAATTTTATTTCATTGTACTTTATTCTATTTATTTTACTTAAGTATTTTTATTTTATTGTATTTATTTTATTTTTGTTGTATTTTATATTTTAATTTAAATTGATTGTTATTTTTGTTTTAATTTAATTTTTCTTTTTTGTTTTATTTTAGGTATTTTTACACTTGCTCGTTCTGTGACCAAACAAATGTCTTGAGGCGTTGTAGCGTAAAAGGACCGTCGTTTATTTAATGTATTTCATTTAGTTTATTTTGTTGTTTTTACTTTATTTTCTTTTCTTTTAGATTTTGTTGGGGGATGAGATCAATCAACAGTGAATATAAATTTTTTACTCTTTTTATCTTTATTTTATTGTTTGGTTTTTTATTTGATCATAGCCTATTTTAGGTTTTAGTACGGCATGAAGTCAATCCAGAGTGGCTATAAATTTTTTGTTTTATTTTCTTCGCTTTTATTTTAGTTTTATTGGAATGTAATTAATTTTTTTAATTGTTTTTTCTTTCATCTTATCTTCTTTTGTTTTAGATTTTATTATGGCGTGAACTCAGTCAACAGTGAAAATACATTTTTTTTTATTTTTCTTATTTATTTTTATCTTCATTTTACTGTTTTTTCATTTTATGGGATTTTTTCTGACTTACTTAATTGTGTTTTATTTTAATTTTATCTTTTTAATTTTAATCTAATTTTTTAAATTGTTATTATATTTTATTTTATTTTACTTTGTTTTAAATTTATTATTGACCAGTTGAAAGTAATAATCAGCTGAGATATATTAGATTTAGACTATTAATTGATATCTAATTGTACAAGAGGGAGGAAGTAACGGAGGGAAATCAAACAAGGTCTAACGTTCAGGTATTATTTCAACAGGAGTCCCAGTGTATCCGACGTTTTCTAACAATCAGATTCGACAAGTTCCCGTCAGATTCTTCGATCTGGGTAGTGTTCCTGAAAAAAATAATTACATCGGCATTGCACAACAACGTATATTGAAAAGTATAGTTTAGGTAATGTCTGATAGAGAGCACGTCGAATGCGAGTCTGAAATTTTTTTCGCTGGGTCTAGATTTGAAAATGTTTCGTTAACTGGATATGGCACCAAAAAGAGTTTGTACTTGATGGGTCTATCATCTGCGGAATGTGCTGGGTACGCTAGTGATCGAATACCACTAACCGGAGAAAGGTATCTCATACCGTCAGATTGGCTATTCATTTTCGATCAGAAAATTTCCTTACGAGTCTTAAAATAAGGTTCGACGACTTCAAGGTCAATTACCAAAAAACAATGCATCCTACGAGTTCTAGTTCGATGAAGAAACTTATTTGCATATGAATGAAAGAGGTCAAATAGCTCAACAAAGGATAGACAGTCAGAATATACAAGTATTATCACAAATAATCACAATTTATTAAAATAATTTTATATTTCAGAAAAAAATGTGAAAAGTAGTATCATTAGAGTTCCGATTTCAGAAGAGAGCGTCAACACAACTTGACATTGCCCACACAATACTGGCTGTTTACATAACCGTAGGCTCCCTTGGGTAAATTGATGCGGTACCACTTAACATTTGTACCACCTTCTTTTCCGTTAACATAACAGTCGCAGGCATAGCTCGTATCATAATTAACATAGCTGATTGTACTACAGGTCTGAGACGCACACTTACGAACGGGACCTTGTCGATGGCATGAGATTGTAGTGCCAGCCTATTGATATTGAAAAAAGAATGTTTCAAACATCAAAAAATTTGATGATG
>CAJNOP010001122.1:32415-50726 GCA_905250075.1 Rotaria sp. Silwood1
TCCTCACATTACCATTTGTTGTGTCATATCAATTAGTTCAAATTATGAGCGGGAAATGTGATATGACACAACAAACAGTAATGTGAGAAAAAAATGCAAGATTAAAAAGAATTGAAAAAAATGACAATCTTAGAACTTATACGTGTTTGTTTCAGAAAGTTCTACTGTTTTAAAAGACCGACGGAGACAATATTCGTTGAACAGAATATATAGTTTCGTAGAGAATTCCACGGCGAATCTTCTACAGAAAGGTTCAAGTCTGAGTGATGAAAATTCTATATTTTATACCAAAAAAACGATTCGCAATCAATTTGTCGTTGGTAGTATGTTCAACTAACGGTGCGTCTCTGGAAGGGAACTGTATGTTTTTGGCAAAAACCAGTTCGATGTTGTCTCTCCCTTGTTTGTGAACCATTCATGACACAATAAAGTTCAATGTAGAAAGAAAAAGATCGGGGTAACATGTCGAAAAGTTTATGAGACTGAGACTGAAAACTTTGTTTCGTACATTTCTATTCCGAAGATCCGAATTTGCATATTGTAGTCACGAGTGCACCTCTTTTGACGTGAAGGAACTTTAATTTGAGTTGAATTTTCTGACAGTGCATATTCTTCTTTTTTTTGCATCAAGTTACAAAATTGATAGAATCCATCGATCGATAACTTACTGGCCACTAAAGTTGTTTTCATTTTGGCATGGTTGAACGATATTGTATCCTCTTTCTTTTTATCTCTTATAAGGTCATAGTTCTATTATGATTTCTTTACAATGACAAAACCTTTTCATGATAGATTAACCATTGGCTATAGCCACATCTTCTTTTCATTTACTATCAACAATTATAAAGCATGCTTTCTAGAGAACAAAATCACTTTTAACGTTTGCGATTTGTTTCTCGATGTTGTGGATTTCATTTAGATTTTATACCACAATTTGGAAAATGACTTTGATTTGAAATAAAAATTTCTTTTTTCGATTTTGAGAAGCCAGCTAGACGGAAGACTGTCGGAAATAGTATGCAGCTGGAATGAAACATGTTCCGTTCGAAATTAAGGCTATTCTTAATGAATATCCTGTGAAAACACAATAGAAAAGAATATGTCGGAGGCTTTTTGTCGTTAATATTCCTCAAAAATGACCTAGATCTCGGAAATTTACGTACAAGTGATACTTTTCATCTTGACTACTAGTAATTGCCAGTATTCTTCGGTCTAACTTAGGACTCAAAATCGCAAAAAAGCTTTTTCCAGGAAAGTGGTATAAATCCCATGGATTCATATTATATCTATTGATCTGATTCAAAACATCATTGACTATATTTCAACTCTAGTATAATTAGAATGTGATCATGAGCGCTTCAAGTGCCATGTCTCTAAATGACTTTGACGGTTCGAAACTGTCATTCTCTCTGCACTGATGATATATCTACGTTTAATTAGAGCAAAACTATATATGCGGAAGTGTGTCTCGTGCATGTCACAACTCCATAATAGAAAATGTAGGGCCTGGATGAAAATCTGACAGTAATACACATAAAAAGAACTTCATTAACATTGTTAGAAAATGTTAGAAGTTGTGTTTAATATAAGTGCGCGTCTCTTGTTTTCAGTGCTTTGATTGCAAGTTAGATCGATGTCATCGTCGTCGACTACGAAGTTTTTTCAGAACGCCAACCAACAGATCAGTATCTACTTGGGCTTATTTGTTTTCATTACGGGAATAGTCGGTGGATTTCTCAATATTATCGTTTTCACGTCACTAAAAACATTTCGAGAAACTTCATGTGCATTTTATCTGACAATCGTCTCAATTGCCAATGTTGGTGCAATGCTTTTTGGAGTTCTCTTTCGATTTCTTGCTGATGGCTTCAACATGAATCCATTAGGCGTATCATGGTTTTGCAAGATTCGCACCTTTGCCGTATCATTGTGTATAATTATGTCTTTGACCAGCATATGTTTGGCAACAATCGATCAATTTTTTTCAATTACTCGCCCCCATTTGAGTAGTTTACGACTAGCTCATCGAAACACTGCTATTGCTACTCTCATTTGGGTTCTGCATAGTATTTTTCTTCTCATCTATTACGAGACATCTTCGGGCAACTGTATAATTCTAAATTCAGCTTATTCGAAATATAATAGTCGTTTCTATTTTCCAGTTCTTCTTGAATGTTTACCCACTTTCATTATGATCACATTTGCTCTATTGGCTTTTTATAATGTTCGCACCTTAGCCAGTCGTCAAGTACATATTGTACGATTGAGTCGAGATCAACAATTGACTGCAATGGTTCTTGTACAAGTTCTGATCAATGTGATCTTAGCTTTTCCCTTTATTGTAGTCTATATCTACCAACAAAATACGCCAGTCATAGAGCCAGAACAAATAGCGCGTTATCAATTTATTTACAATGCTGCACTTTACTGTTTCTACGAAAGCTTTACAGTAAGTCTCATGTATAGCATAGGCACAAAACAATCCCCCGTTTTTCATCTAATTTCAGAGTCCATTCTACATTTATTGTTGTGTGTCAAAGCGTTTTCGGAAGCAAGTCCTCTACGTACTTATTGATGTTCATTTAAACCGATGGCACCAAGAGGTCAACAGATTAAACAACAACCAAATTGTACCTCATACAGAAGACACTACGACTGATCGACACCGGAACGTACAAACACAATGACTGGCGAAGAAATTGCACACTATTAAATACGACTAGCGATACACGAGACTAGGACAAAAAGGAAAAAAGTTGCAGGCTCATGAAAATGACCGATTTTTTAGATCTGTAAAGATTGTACGTATGTCTGTATGTGTATATGTGTATGTCTTCAAGACAGAAAATATATAAACAAATTGCGAAGCATTGCAGCTGAAGCTGTCATTTCTGAGGCAAACAAATACCATACAACTAACGTCATGCAACACGAATTTAACAGCTTATCAGCGCAATTCCTATGGAGTTAAGGGTGTGGGTGTGGGTGAATGTGAGTATGAGTGTGTGTGGATGTATGTTGTCTCTCAATCCAAACCCGCACTCATACCCACACCTCACACCCAGCCACAGCCACAGCTGTCATGGATTCGATTCCCGATTGAAGCATATCTTTTCCAATCCGTTTGTTCATCGGAATTCAAAGGAAGTAAAAATAAGTATTGTAAAATTTTATTCCATGTACTGCTTTCTATCCTTTGTATAATTGAGTTCACAAGTGAATATCTTCACTATTATGATAGAGAATTAGAACGGCAGAGTTTCGAATTCCTATTTGTGCGTCTTGTGACGTATGTAGGTGAATTCAAGAGATCAATTATGTATTGTGAAGGATTCCTTGATAAATAGAGCGTGAATCAAACTGATGTTCGCAACAGTTGAGGGCGAATCTATGCTCTTATAAGTGGTCATGACGCTAGATCGGCTATGGATAGATTTAATATCTGCATCCACATTCACACCCTGTTTACCTTCGCAAGAGCTCCTTGAGACATGTTTTCTGTTTTTGCGGGTGTGGGTGTGGGTGTGGATGTGGGTGTGGGTGTGGGTGTGGGTAGGTGCGGGTGTGGGTGGGTGTGGGTGAAGCTGTTCATGAATAGACACTAACACCCACACCCAAACGCATCCACATCCACACCCACATCCACACCCACACCCACCCACACCCACACCCACACCCACCCACACCCACACACCCCACACCCACACCCACACCCACACCCACAACCACACCCACACCCATCCGCACACCCACACCCACACATCACACCCACACCCACCCACACCCACATCCACACCACCCATACCCCACACCCACACCTTTTTCCGCCACTTTACTCATTGAGTCTCTTTATAAAGTATAAAAACGTCGGTCTAAACGAGTACTTCATTTTATGTATAGCCAGACTTGATTGGGAACAAAATTCAGTCCTTTAATCTACCCACATTCAACATTCCCATCCGAAACTTTTCGAAGCTCTATATATCTAATAAAAATTCAATAGAAATTCGAAGATGTACAATTATATAAGTTCGTCTATTAGAATTTAAACACAAACAAAATAGTTGTTCGTTTTACTCTAGCGCTTGCGTAGTTCTTTGCTCATTTTCACACACTTCATTTGATCACCTGATCGCAATGGATGAAAGCTGTATTCTATTATCGAATAGCCATGACGAATGTAAAATGTTTCAGCACTGAGAGTAGCTTCTAATTTTAACATATCGGCGCCTTGCTCCAAGGTTAATTCTTCAAGATGTTTCAAAATTTTGCTACCAACACCCTGATGTTCGTACATTGGATCAACATAAAGTGCACGAAGCTCGTGTTGAGAAGCAATAATTGCTCCGAATCCTATGATTATCTTATTGTCTAATTCGGCAACAACGACTAGTTCTTTGTTACATTCTATAATGCTGCGAAATTGATTGAGACGATACTCGTCCGTTGGTGATGGTGCCCAACTTTGTAAAATATTCTGTGCATAGAAATTTGCAGGTTTTACTCCGTGGACGGCATTGTAATGAACACGTGTAATTGCTTCTGCATCGGAAACAGTGGCCAAACGAATTTTCATTCTGAAAATCATGAATATAAGTGTGTCAATGTGAGCGTGTAGTCCTGTCCGATCGCTCTAACTCTGAAGATAAAATGGAGATGATTTATTGCAAAGAAATCAGTACTATATACACTACATACGAATAAAAGTGAAGCTGACTAACGATGCTACAGTATCACAAAGAGGAACTGATGCAACCAGAAAGATGATGAAATGTGAAGAGAACAGAAAGAAAAGAGGACGATGCATATCATCCTTTAACAGTCAGTTATTGTGAAAATGTTGGCTATTCTATGATATCTTATAGTGATAAGAACGTATACTGTTTTTAATGCGTTGGCGAATGTTAACGCGATAGTTATAACGTGTTTATCTTTTGTTACACATATAATCGGCTATTTCTTGCTGTTTGAAATTATTATGAATGACAAATCGATGATTGGCGACAGTTTTTTGCCAAAGAGGAAACTGTGACAGCATTCTTCGATTGAGTTATAAATCCACGCGATAAGAACAATTTGTCGGATCGACTCAATGTGATTTTGTGATTATACACACACGTTGCACAATATTATGAACAAAAAAAAACAAACGCATAAAGTGACCTAATTAAAAATCTCGTCATAGTTTATGTTTAATGTTTATGTCTTTCATAATAACAAGCATCAATAGATAGCATGCGATATAGAATAATTTTAATAGCTAGTGAATTTTATGAAATGGAACATTGAAGTGCATAATAATTTCGGAAATTGTGTAAAAGCTATTATAAAAGAATCAATTATTTTATGACTTTATAATATTAAGACTTGAATAAACTAACAAATATTCGGATTGGTGAATGATAAGCACTAGAGAGTTAAGCACGAATAAAAAAATACGCAAGAAGTTTATTGCATAATTAATAAATAAATATTTTAAAGGAGTAAATATAAGTATTTACAAAAAAAAATGAGTGTATAATTAGAAAAAGGATAGCTCTACCTTTAATACAATTAGTAATAATGATATCCGGTGTTTCTTGTATGCTTTTGGCGCAATCAATAAGTTGTTGCTCGTATTTACGAAGTTTCAATGTTGTACCATAAAATCTGAGTGAAAGCTCAGTTGGTGGTTTTACAATATTATTAGTAAAAATATATGTATGTAAACGAGAACGATAATGTTGTGTTGAATATCTAATACAGCGCTAATTCCTGCGAATCATCCTTTCTTGGCTATTTCCTATAAGACGATTGGGTCAGTTTATGATATAATTGGCGATGATCCGAAAGCACTTTTATTTTATGAAAAGATACTGGAAATCTTGGCAAAATCTCTTACGAGGCAAAGTCCTCAAGTGTGAGTCTCGGTTTTTAAAGGGATATATCCCAGTTTGTAGAGCTTGACGAGCTGAGTCTTGTGGTATGTTTCGTTTTTCCCCATAGGCCCTTACACAGAAATGTCAGTATAATTTATACATGATGGACAATATAATAAATATAGAGCTTTTAACAACGACGTTATCAGAAAACATCGAATTAAAAAATCGAATTCGGTATTTTGGACTGTGCATTCTTACATGCTAGCTAAAAAATGTTTGAAAGTATGTTGATCTGTACTTACTTTTCCGGATTCACTGCAAGTTGTTACTACATTTGATGGTGCAAAGATCTTTTTTGTGACTGGAAAACGACCAGTCCATTCTTGAAGACAAACAAAAACGGGATTTATCAGCTGATCAGCAGCAGTGATGATTGGCATCACTGTGTAAAAATGAGTTGTAGCATTAATAGAATTAACTGATATATAAGTGGTTTTCTCTCCTACATAAGATAATGTTCGATTCGAAGCCATCTCATAGTGAAACCTGGATTGATCTGCATTTAATACAACATCCAACTTATATTTCGAAATACATTTGGATACTTTGTCAACAAATTCATCGGCAGTTCTTTTTAGTTGACGTTTTATCAATCGCTTCCCGACGTGAAACAAAGTTTGTCACCTTTCTTGAGTAAATACCATGGCGTTTCTTAAAATTGAGGAGCCAATGATGACTTGCTGTAAAGTCACATAAATTCTCCAATTTTGCTTCACACAATACCCAACGTTAAATGTCGATGTCATGTACAGGTAAATATTTTTTCTCGAGCACGTCGAAATCTTTCAAATACGATAGTTGCTATTCGTCTTAGTTTTTGTTGTCGATTTCCATTACTTGCAACATATTCTCGAAATCGTTTCAATTGCATAGAATGTGTGACCCGCGGATACGCATGTTGTACTGTTGTGAAGGAAATACCTGGACGTGCAAAACTAACAACATTTTCCGTATGTTCTAAAGTAAATTGATGGTTACCAAGTGCTTTTTGATCTTCTTCATCTTCAGTTTCATTATCATAATCCGAATCGGAATTTTCATCATCAGGTAGATCGAGAGTATCTTCTGATTCTATTATAAAGCTGCCACTGTCCGATAGATCCTCTAATAAAGCAAGTACTTAGGGTATACCAAAAGTTCGGATCACGGCGTTCAAAGAACCTTGTCAGATTAGGTGATCTATTGAGAAATGAGAAACCAAATATATCATGCTGTAGAGCTTTTCAAGGCGCATCGATGGTATATAGTAAATTCTGTTTTCATAAGATTTTGAAGTAACTAGAGTCAATTTACTGATAGATAACTACACATCCACATCGATACTCATAGTCAAGCATGATAAGTTAATGAATATTGTGGTTCTTGGTATTAATCGAAAGTATTTCTAAAATATTTTTTCTCACATACGATTTTGTAGAACTTTTGACGGGCCACAACCTCATATACGTAGCGTCTCCGGTCATCTTGTGGGTGTGGATGTCGGTGGAGGTGGGTACGGATGTGTAGTCATCTATCAGTAAATTGACTCTAGTTACTTCAAAATCTAATAAAAATAGAATTTACTATATGCCATTCGATGCGCCTTGAGAAGCTCTACAACATGGTTTATTTTGTTTCTCATTTCTGAATACGTCTCCTTATCCGACAAGGTCCTTTAAACGCCGTGATCAGAACTTTTGGTACACCCTAAGTAAATTATTTGCAGTTAATATTTCGTGTTCATTTATAGGTGTTTGCTGAATGTCTGTTTTTGTTGTGCTTTTTCATGTATACATTTGCATATGTTAACGATATTCATTGTCAAGATCGAGTGAACTAATTACTTTAACTTGAGTAGTTTCGAACGAAATTTATATTAAAATGTATTCATGGTGAAAAGTATTTATACTAAATTCAGAGAAAGAGAGAATATTCTGGAAAACACTAGAAAGTCATCATAGAAATAATTTTACATATAGGTAGTACAGAGAAGAAAAACAAGAATAATCAGCTGGAATGTACCAGAAACAACGCGTAGATACGAGATAGATATGTTCGATATAAAACAATAGAGCAAAAAGAAGTCTTTCTATTGGATATGTGTTTGATAGCATTACATCTCAATTTAACAATGCAAGCATTGGATTGAATCAATAATGGAATTGATATTTTTCTATTTTTATAACAACAAGTAACGCTCGTCGCTTCGACTCGCTTAGCCCTCGACTGAACAAGATATCATATTTAATTTTTCACAGACCATATAGCAATAGAAGTTCACAAAAATTATACGAAAATGCAGAGTACTTTTTGAAAATTCTACTAGAAATTTGTACATATTCTAGAACATTCCTCGATAATGCTGTTTACTATAGAGTTCTCTAGGAAAATAGAAGTTCAGTGGAACCCCTAGCCGAAAATAAAACATATTATGTCTCATCTCTAATCGAAATCTGATATATACAACAAGCTCTTATTCAAAGTAGTGATAAGACTAGACAGGTAATTTGAATATATCAATATACATTCAGATACTTGAATTAATACAAACAAAAACCATACTCCAAAAGAAACATTCTTTTATTTCATTCATGTTCACTACCGATGCAGCGAATATAAATTCTTTCAGTAATACTTTTATTCTGACGAACTATTCAGTTATTTTGTCGAAACATAAAAACCGGTTCTCATCTTTGACTTGACATAGTTTTTTCAACTTTTTGTATCTGATATTCCTTATTCAGACCCATTTGACTTCGACTATTGACTTTTATTCAATGAATCCCAACACTATCCCTCTGTATTTTAAATTCACCTGGTCCAGAATTTACTATTTCAAAACTTCGTTAGTCTAAAGCGTTAGAATTATCGATAGGAATTTTCAAACAAAAGTTTTCTCATGAATTATTTCTCATTTCCGCAATTTGATTGTAGAACTGAGAAACCAGAATATTCTTTGAGGTTCTCATTAAGGAAATCTTAGTGCACTATTCTTCGAAATGCCTAACCGATACAAAGATCTTTAGTGAGATCAGTCTGTAGTATGCTTGCAATATTAACGATTAACAGTTCATTGGCGCCCCTTTGGGGTACCAGCCACGGCTAAGTCCTCCTTTTACATAAGTGCACTTGAACGAGAGTCTCTTATTGTCCATGTAATACAACAGCTACGATATCATTCACATATGCCTTTTCAAAACTATTTTCTTTGAATAACAGTAGCTAGACATTGCACATATCAGAATTCCCGAAAACATACCAGGATAAAAGTATCACTTTTCATAATAGTAATTATAGCATATAAAAAATTAATGCCAGGTCTCAATGTTAGATCTACGCCTATCCATTATATATTTCCGCAGATGAAAGATTTAAAAACACGAAAGAACCTTTCTTATAAGTATCAAATACGACCAAATTCAATAGCTTATTCACTCTTATCGCGTACATTTAACTAATAAATAGTCAAAAACCATTCCATAGTAACTACAAATGACTCACTTAATTGATAAATATTTTCATAAGACGAAAACAAACATACAGTTTCCAATTATTTTCTTCTTTTTCATACATTTATGCAAAACCGAAAAAGACATATACTGTTTTAGTTGATCATCTACTTCAGCAAATGCACATTCTAAATCCACAAAAAAATATACGAACCGAAAAACTAATTCTTTTCCTTTCAAGTTTGTTTTCGATCGAGTGAATTTAACTGTTTTAATGATGTTTTCCATCCATACATTGTCACTATATTCTATTCTTCGAGAAAAACTGGTCTTAGAATGCATACAAAAATATTTCTCCTTTTTCATCACTTTGAGTCCCTTTTGAAACTCATCAGATCTAACCCCTTCACATTCTCTTGTTAAATCTTTTTAATTTAACGCCCTTCAAAATGCAACTGTCGAGTGCACCAGCTAGTCGTTCGTCGGCGCCCCTCTGGGGCGCCACTCGCGACTAGCTGCTGCAACCTCTGATCTTCTTCTCCCATAAGATAGTTCTTTTCACTTAAATCCTGTTAAATGCTAGATTGCTCTTACTTAGAATATTGGATTTATAACACCATCGCTCCACATGAGCAGCTCCGGACCAACAGTTTCCTGTTATTTATTCCTAATTTCTTTAACCCAATGGTTTAGCCAATACGGTAAAATTTGATTAGGGCTTCTGGTTTGGAGAATCTTAGTTGATTATTCTTGATAAATGCAGGTTTCACGTAGATCTTTTGCTAAACAACATTAGAATACGTTCGCACTTTTAGCGACCACTAGTTCTCCAGCACTTCTCTCAGGCCTTGCTCATAGTCCCTTGTTGCATTCTTGGAATACATTAAAACAATCATTGGTTATTCAGCATTTATTCTACAGACTGTAACTTCATTTACAGGATTCTTTTAATGCTACTTCTCTCGACTTAAGCAGAGTGCTCTCAAAAAAGGCCACTTAACTCACAAACCACTATGAATAAACAGCAATCCCATAATGTCGCACACATTAGACTGAGTGCCAATGCTTTGTAAACACTGTTTCATCACACTACGACTTACTGAAACATTCAACCCATTAGATCACACTCTGATTCATGTCTACAACGATACTATGAAGAGGCTACCGAAACTAAACAGCAATTACAAACTCCAAATACACAGAAGGATTGTCCATATTTAGAGTTTCCATTTTTTCAAATGCCTTTTGCTTTAAAAAAATTGACTTTATCCTTAGACAATAATTCAGATAAAAAAGTATGATTTGTCTCATACAAAAAACTACTTGAGTTTTTGAACAGCTGACTTGAGATTCGGGTTCTCCGACCTGGGTTTGCTTCCGTCAACCTTTATAAAATATCGTTATTTTCTCAAAAAACCTTTTTCTTGACCCTAAAACTCAATTCAAAATTTTAAGAAACTGACTTCAGATTCGGATTCCCCGACCCCGATTTGCTTTCGTCAACCTTTATAAAATGGTGTTATTTTCTCAAAAAATCCTTTCCTTCAACCAAAAAATTCAATTCAAAATTTTGAAAAACTAACTTCAGATTCGGATTCCCCGACCCCGATTTACTTTCGTCAACGTTTAGAGGAAAAAATCTTATCTGATTGGTCGAAAGCCTCAAAGCGCAAACTTCTTTAAGCGGATGTCTTTTTTGACCCCGATGTTCTTTTAACCCTGATGTTCTTTTGACCTGACGACAAGCAAGCAAGCAAACTGTTTTTTTTATATGACCCTCCCTTCAGTCGAGGGAATATGATTGGTGGATAGCCTATCCTCGAAAACCCCTAATTGGTCGAATCCACCAAACCTAAAACTGTGATTGGTGGATAGCCCACCCTCGAAAACCCCTGATTGGTAGAATCCACCAAACCTAAAAATATGATTGGTGGATAGCCCACCCTCGAAAACCCCTGGTTTGCTGATGGGTCATAGTGAAAGTATGAGTGCACGGTAGGGATGTTCTTTTGATCCGAATGTTTTTTTGATCCCGACAAACACACAAACCCATTTTGAGTTTTTTTCATATGACCCTCCCTTCAGTCGAGGGAACAAAGATATATTTCGAATCTAACACCATACATTTTCATTTGTATAACTTGTTCTGTAGAGGAAATGGTTTTCTGTTGTGCACTATTCTTCTTCTCTCGGATTGGCGTGGAAATATCAATGGAGAAAGAATATATGTCGCAATTGAGTTTAGATTTTGACAAAATGCCTCAAACAATTCGTCTCAGATGAAGCTAGTACATATTTTCAATTTTTATGTCATTTTCGGTCTCTCTCAATTAGTTCTACATTAGAGATATCATTTAAATCTCTTTCGAGAAATATAGAATAGCAGTCAGCACCATTTATCTTCAGAATGCACAACGAAGACATGCTAATGTGGAAAAAATGTGGCGAGACAAACCCAAGATTTTTACAAAATGATCTAGAAAGAGTCAGCATAGTTAAAACCCACTTGTAACGTTATATGTGACACAGCGCCGTTTCCTTGATAACTAAATTCAATGGCACAAAAGATTAAATGTTCTATATATATCAATTTGTTCTTTCACTTTGACAGCGCTACATCGCGGACATAAGTCAAATCAACAAACTAAATTTATGACTTCCTGTTGTATTTTCCAGGTAGCTAGGTGCAATAGAGTTTGGGTTTACGAAAGCATTTATAAAATAAACAAACGTTTCCAAAAACACCTATAGCCACATTTACCACGATTCTAACAAAAATATAAAAGAAAAAAGTTGAATATCTCACCATCATGTTCTTCATTCTCCACTATTAGACGAAAATTTCAATTAGGATACATCTTAACGCCTGACAGTATTGTGAAAAAAACTACGCCTCTATAACAACAAACAACGAACTCATATTTTGTCGAGTTCCATATCCAAAATGTCTGACTGACTAGAGTAGTCCTATAAACAGCATCACCGGTTAGAAACTCAGCTAAAAATAAGCCTCATCCGTGGAAATCTAGTTGTAAAACAGCTCATTGAAGAACAACTTATCGCATACGTCGGATTAAGCGAGTTTTAAGTTTGAAAAATTGAACCGGTACAAAGCCCAATATTAAAAGTACGAATATCAACAAACACTTCACCATGCTGTTTTTTTTGCGCCTCACATTTCACTGGGACAATAACAGATAAACATTTATTTTGTCTCATATAACTCTTTCTGTACGATACGAAACACTATTTTCACCAAAAATATTTTCCCGTGAACCCAAAAAAACAATTCAAAATTTTCAAAAAATCTGATTTCACATTCGGATTCCCCGACCCCGATTTACTTTCGTCAACCTTTATAAAATATCGCTATTTTCTCAAAAAACCCTTCCCTTGACCCAACAAATTCAGTTCAAAATTTTGAAAATCTGACTTCAGATTCGGATTCCCCGACCCCGATTTACTTTCGTCAACCTTTATAGAAGAGAACTTAAAATAGATGTTTTTTTGACCCGAATGTTTTTTTGACCCCGACAAACACACAAACCCATTTTCAGTTTTTTTCATATGATCCTCCCTTCAGTCGAGGGAATAAAAAGAAGTAGGTTATCATAGATCCGAGTAACTATGCGTGAATGATTATTAACAGTTCAAATATACTGATAATATGAAATTTGTAATATTAATACATCTGTTGAGCCCTATTCAATGTAATGAAATTTAGTAATAAAATTGATTGATTCCTCTCATTTAAAGCTCCATGGGGAAAAACGAAACATACCACAAGACTCAGCTCATCGAGGTCTACAAACTGAGATATATCCCGTTAAAAATTGAGACTCACACTTGGGGACCTTCCCTCGTCAGTTGTTTGTTGAATAGCCTTGTAATGCTGATAGCTATCGAGCTCGAGTTTTCGCTGTTAGAAAGAGGATGGGTGAGTTTTCTACGAGTCTTCAGGACGTTTGTGGAAAATCCCTTCCTGGTTTATTTGACTCGATGTATTTTCAATTTCAATTTAGCCGTATTGTAGCACAATGTCTACTCTATAAATCCCGAAAATTTAAGACATTTTCGGCCTTTCCTTAGGAAATTATGACTGTTGTATTGAATTTTCAACACTTTCCTAATTATTTACCGGAAAATCAAATTGTGGAATTTCGATCTGAAAAATTGCCTGTAGATAGGTCTAATGGGCTACAGAATATCCTAAGAGCTTTGGTTCAAACATATGTTCATTTCTCGAGATATCCGATTTTCAGAAGAAATTGAAAATAAACTTAATCGAGCGAATCAGACAGTAATTTTCGAAAAAACCTCTGGAGCTTTCTAGGAAATCTCCCAAGTATTTCCGTTCTTTAGAAAGCTTGTACCCTCACTCTCACATAGACCGATAAATTTTGACATGACGAGCAATTTGATATTATTTTTGATATACCTGAATAGTATTTTCATGAGACACTCGGATCTGTCTTCTGTACAGCATTTTTAGACCGTTTTAAACTATGGGATCCTTACATGCATATATACACTATATATATATGTCGTAGTCCAATGTCAGATTTAGGCCAATTTAAGATTGGCCTAGACCATTGTAAGATGCGAGTTTGGACTAGTCCATTCTAGAATCTGAGTTTAGCCTAACATTTTTCTAGGCCAATCTTGAATTCTAGAACGGCCTAGTTCAATCTCGGACCTTACTTCAAGTCGTCAGTCCAGTCCAAGATTGGCCTGTTTTTTTAGACGAATCTAAGTTTCGCCTAGTTCATATTAAGATATTTTTCTTTCCAGGTCAATCTAAGGTTCGCCTAGGCGAAACTGGGATAAGGTTGTCCAATGACACATTTGACCTCTACTATTGAAGTAATTTTTGTTATAAGTTTACAACCGTTCGAGTAGGTGAAGAAGAACTGATACATTATGACTAAGATATTTACTGTTATTCGAATAAAAACAATAAAAAAGTAATCTATGGAAAACGCAGAAGAGTTACCACAAGAGCAATTGAATTCAATTATTATGAAAGGTGATGATATTATTGGAATTTCCTCGGAAGAAGTTGTCGTCAGTGAGGGTGACGAACGTCAACGAAATAAGTTCTATACGAATGTTGAAGAATACAGGAACAGTTTATCCTTATTCATGCGAGAAAAATCAATGATAACATTTCCATTGTACAACAACATCATTAATGCCTTGAAACCGACTAGAGGTGGTAAAAAGATTGCATCAAAACTGTATGTTTGGAGTGCAGTCAATGGTGTTTGTTGTTCATGTAAAGGAGGATGCAAGACCAAACGATGTGTTTGCAAAAAAAAAATCAAGTTTTTTGTTCTACAAAGTGTCATAAAAATACTAATTAGTTGTTGTAAAAACATGGAAAAATGAAAAAGAAATTTATTTTCTACTTAGTTGATATTTAAATAAATTTTTACTATGATAAGCTTTTGACTTTATGTAAGTCAGTTGTGGTTTGAACTAGTGATTACTATATCCTAGTTTGATCTAGACGAATCTTAGATTGGCCTGGAAAGAAAAATATCTTAATATGAACTAGGCGAAACTTAGATTCGTCTAAAAAAAACAGGCCAATCTTGGATTGAACTGACGACTTGAAGTAAGGTCCGAGATTGAACTAGGTCATTCTAGAATTCAAGATTGGCCTAGAAAAATGTTAGGCTAAACTCAGATTCAAGAATGGACTAGTACAAACTTGCATCTTACAATGGTCTAGGTCAATCTTAAATTGGCCTAAATCTGACATTGGACTACGACATATATATAATTCTATCAGTGGAACATCATCTTTTGACACATCTAAATACGTGCTATAACATTCCTGCTTTCGAAAATTTGTTCGTATTCAGTTAGCAAACGTTTTCATTTTTCCTTTGTGTTTCTCGGTAAATGCTGGTTCGATCAAATGTTTATACGGTCGACAGCCAAGATCATCTCAAAGCATTCTTTGAGCACTTGTCTGAGATATACCTAGTTCAAGTGCAAGTTTTCTAGTTGATACCTTATTTTGTTGTAGCTTCTGCTTGGTCTTGTTGATGGTAGCATTAGTTCGAGCTGTACGTGGAAGACCTGGTGATAATGAAGAATTGATAGAACCAGTCTCGTCAATCATTTTGTACCATCTTTTAATAGTTGCTAAACTAATTACTCTATTCAAATCACGAAAAACTTTCATCGGATAATCACCATTCTGATGTTTCAAGACTATCACTTTCTGTAAGTCTTCGGTTTTCATTATCGGAAAACTGAATCTCGTACAAAAAACGTTGATAAATAAAAGATGGAGATTGAGACAATTTTCCAGCCTTTATCGATAAAGACCAGTGGCCACCTAATAGTCCTGATCTCAATCCATTGGTTTACTGTATTTGGGATGAATTTGTGAAGGTCATCAACTGGAATAAAGTGACATCTCAAGCAACAATAATCCAAGAATTAAAAAAAGCAGTGAAAAAAAATTGTGAGAGATGTTGTGTTTGAAAGTTGTAGTTCTTAGGCGAATTGATTGTATCGAATGTCACAAAATAATGAAGATTATTTAAGATAATAAGAATATCTACGTTTTGTAGAGAATTTGACGAAGAATCTTTTACTAAAAAAATTTTTCTTAAACATTGAAATCTGAATGGGATATATGCAAAATACTGAGCGCCTCATTCATTATGGACCATCCGTTAAATATGATTAAAAATGTATTCTGTGATTACTTGAGCAACAACCTGTACTATTTTCCAATGCAATTAACTCATTATGTTGATTTATAGTACTGAATATAGGTAAACATATACTTTATATTGAATAAGGTGAAAATAAAGTAACTTTTTTTTCGGGCAGATTATATTGTACTCATTTTTCTCCTTCTCATTTGTGATGACGAGCAATGTTGTCTACGACATCACTCAGCAGCACAAGAGTTCGTTGCAAGAACAAATTTTTGAACACGACTGTTCATTTGATCAGTGACAAATATGTTACCATAACTATCGAAACTGAGTGCAAACGGAGAGTTCAGTTGGTCAGATGCAGAGCCACTTGTACGCGAACATCCAACCACACATCGAAATCCGTTTGGTCCTGATTGGACAATGCGATTGTTGCCACTATCCACAATAAATAGATAACTGTCAGCATCGAGTACAACACCTGTCGGACAATGAAGCGGAAAGCTCACGGCTGCTCTGACTCCTGCCACTATTATTCCACTCGACTGTCCAGGCGAAAAAAGTATAACACTGTTACTCCCACAGTCTGCCACATATAGGTTGAGCATAAGGTCAACAAAGATACTATAATGGTACAAAAGATTGTTACGAGTTGGTCCAGGAGAGTCATCATCTGTCACGTTTGTTACCATGTTCGTACTGTTGTCAAGTGTTATCATGACGACTTGAAGGGAGCTCGAAAGTGAACAATAGAGATTATTATTCTTGTCGATAAAAAGTCCGAAGCAAGAAGCACTAAAATTCACCACTGGTACACTACTCGTTGTGTTCCATGACCACTTGTACACTTGATTGTGCGAGGAGTAACCAACGAAAATATCGCCATTGCTTGTAACGAAGAGACCGAGTGGTTGAGTTAAACTATAATCCGAGAGCGTTCTTGTTGGAGTGACACTACCTTCGCGCCATACTTGAACACGACTATTGATTTGATCGCTGACGTAAACAGTATTGTTGTTATCAACGAACACCGCAAACGGGTGGGAGCCCACCGTGGTGTAGTCTGCGAAAGTGATACCATTTGGATTCCACGATGCACATGAAGAAAACTTTGGTAGATTGTAGGAAACATCTACGGATAGAAGAAACATACAGGATACAGTGCGACGCACTTCATAGATGAATTGGAACAAAGAATGGAATTATTTTATACATTTAATGACTGATTGGCAGGTAAAAATGGGTGCAAACAGGCGGCAATCTCAGTTAGGACATAAACAGATCAATACATATGTGTCGGTTGCATGATCATTGTGCCGTTAGCGTTCCAAGCACCAATTCAGAATAAAACCAGATGCTCTCAACCAATTTTGATGAATTTTTTTCCGAATACTTCTTATTGCTTCTCAAACTTTCTGAAATTTTAAGCTTTCAAGCTCAATCCGACTTGGTACATCGACATTTGAGCCTTCCACGAGTAAGCCTTGCAGGAAGAGCAAAAGAGGTATATCCAGGTGAACATCTTGTACGCAAGATCTTGGTCACTATACTAGGCACAGAAAATTTAACCAATTTTGAAAATTTAGGTACAAGATTATGTAGTTAGCAAATATCAGGATCTGTAATTAGATCTTTGGAAAGGACCCACAAGAGTTTGGTTGAAATACACTTGGTCCATAAACAATTGCTTGAATTCTTTTATGAATGTTGCTAAATACTCCTGAAATGGCCCACTTAATGTGAGATGTGATGCTGAATCCGAATCCGGCTTCTACTACAAACATGAGGAGCCAAATCAGCGGCCATTGTTCACTTGAAAAACCGTTGAAAAGGGTTATTCTCTTAGACAGTCTTGAATATAGATCATGTTTTCTTGAAAACCTCAGCGTGATCTAGTTTCAACTAATCACAAACTAATCTTTACTAGCTAATATTACACAAAGTTCTTGACAAAATGTTAAAGTCTAGCTGAGGGAATATCGCATTCCTATATCTAAACTACATTAGACACATTTGTACCCAAGATCTAATTACAGATCTGGCTGAAAGAGACTTAAAGAGGTTTTTCGTGCTCAGTGAAATGGGAAGGGAGCGGAGGAAGGAAGGCGATAAAGAAAAGTTTTCTTCTAGTTTTAGCACAAATTTTTTTTTCGCAGTGGAATATACAGGGTGGCTCATAAGTCAGGTAACACAGTTTTTTATTCAATTTATTTCTTATACATCATTAGTTAGAGCTCATATTTATACTACAGATACATCCTTGATTACTTAACTTATTCTGA
>CAJNOP010001123.1:10504-34073 GCA_905250075.1 Rotaria sp. Silwood1
AAATTGTTTCTTGTTTCGATCGACATTGTTGAAAATTTATTCTGATCATCAACATCATCAATTCGAATAGGATTTCTCTTTACTTGATTGAAAGCAAAGTTTGTGTTGAATTTCGAGTATTCTTGCTCCATTATATATTAAAGAGCACCATAAATGAATAAAACCATTCAATAAATGATGTCGGTATATGATATAAATGCGTTTTATTTATGTAAACCTTCCTCTTTTCTTATTATGCATCATTGATGCGCATGCTATCTTTTGCTTTTTCTCTTGTTTGGGGGTGCGCTTCTCATGTCTTTTCGTATTTTTATCGATTGTGCTTGTTGTGATAAAAAGGAAGTATACACAACATTTGTCAATAATCGCTCATGTAAAATATAACCCAAAGAAGTGTTTAAATACTTGAAAATATTTACTTAATTATTTATAAAATAAATAAAATTTATTATAATTTATTTTTCTTCTTAATTTTTAATTTAATAAAGAAATAAATAAACATCTCCAATAAGTGGAATACATTCTACAATTATTTAATAATTAATCGATCAAAGAGAGCAAAATAAATCTATATATTAGTTTAAATAAATAAAGACACATAAATGAATATATGTTCAGTCTATAAATAACTTCTATTATGTCATCGATTTTATTACAATTAATATAAAATTATTTTAGAAATCAATGAAATTCATTATTATTATTATTATTATCATTCATAACGAACTAATACTTTTAAACAATTCAGTTCGATGATAAACTTTTGTTTAATATTATCATTTTCTAAAAGTATTTTAAAATGTCACAATTCTTTTTATTCGACATATATATTCAATTAAATAAATCAAATATAACTTATGTTCATTTCAGAGAGAAGTGGTTATGAGCTTTTTTGAATAAATTTTGATAAGAATGAGATAGACACCTGAGATTTTCACTATTGGAAAGAACAGATAAAGACGCATGGAACCATCTAAAGAAAGATTTTTCTAATTACTGTTCTACTAGTTTCACATAAAACTTCAAGAAAATCAGCATGCCTCTAATGGTTGCGATGATAATTTATTCAATTTCAGGAATACTCTAGAACGCCAAACAAAGACCCACAAAATTAAATCACGACTTTGCAGTATTTGAATAAAAAACCCACTTATTTTTAAATCTAGGAGAACAGTGCAATTCTTCGAAAGCATTTGTCTAAAATCATTCGAAAAGTAGTTAGAAAAATCTTGTTTTAGGTAAATTCGACATATCTTTATTTAATCTTTCTAACGATGAAAATCGCAGATCTCTATCTCATTTCTATCAAGCATGAGTCCAAGAATGTTCACAGCCACTTATGTCTGAAATAGACATTAATTTTACAAGAATTCTTTATTAAACGAACTACAAATAATATAATTAGCTTACTCTGACTATAATTAGAATACGAATCAATGATAATTGACTAAATGATACAAGAATCCATCCGACAGTGAGATCCTATGAATTCTTATTGAATCTTATCATATATCATTCATGTAATTCGCTTTATGATTTCTCTGCGAAACACTGATAAAAAAAATAACAAACATTTCTTAGAGAATTCCAAAGTATGACTCAATAGTTTACACATCTTCTTTTTTATTCATCTCAATGAGTACGACTAAGATTTTCTATGATAGGAATAGCACTGGTTGCCTACGGTTTTTGCTCATACGAAAGAAATCTATTTGGAAAATTGAAAATAGTGTATTTCATGTGCTGCATAAGAACATTTGTTCAAGAGGTAAAATTATATTTTTTCTCATCTTTTTATTAAAAAATTGTCGTGATCTTCGTTTTTTGTGTGGGAGCGTCTAATATAAACTAGTGAAGTCAAATATTTGATTTTGTGATAAATAACAGTCATTGTCATATGTAAAATGTTATAGTTACACTTAAGATATAGCAATGAAAATGATAACTGTTAATGTATTCTCATAAATCTTTCATCTTGATAACAGAGTCTATAAGTCAATATCTTCTATCATTCATATCAACACACTTTTACAACACTTGATTATATTCAAAAATATTATCGAATGACATTCATTATTATCAGTTATAATAATTAATAAAGTTCGTCATTCATAGTTTCATTCTAATCGATCTAAATCTGTTCACCAACTATAAGAATTTGTTGAAATATATTTATTTCAGTTTATTCATCAACCAATTACATCTATTATTTCTTCTCTTCTATAGATCACGTTAACAAAAAGTCTGTAGAAAAATGCATATAATTAAAAAACACTATACATGGCAACGGTAAAACATTAAGATTAATGTGCCTATTTAAGTACACATTATTTTTGCATGCTATTCTATACATGATCTATGTCACATGATTTTACAACCACATTAAACATATCTGACGGAAAAATATAAAAGACTTTATTAGTAAATAATAAAGCGCCACCAAAAGGTTCATTACTATCACAAACTTTATGAAATAATTGTTCACTATGACAATTATTGAGTGCTATAAACGAGTCTCCTGAAACATTCTTTATGTAACATACACAAATGTAAGGAAGAGCCTTATCCAATGTAAAACCATGATAGAGTGGTACAATATCTAATGTTTTAGTATCACATGTATGTTCAGAAAAAGATCTCTCTTGTATTTGACAATAAACATCTGTATATGGATAATAATAAACATAATAATATGCATCAACTGATGAGAAATCAAAACAAAGATCATCATTTTGACAAGTTTTCAAAGCACATCGAGATTCACCTAGATATATTGTTGTATTTGCTAAAATAATACAAAAGTAGTTGGGGTGTGGGTGTGGGTTTATCAGGAAAAGAATAACACCCACACTCACACACCACCCACCCACCCACCCACTCACATCCACCACACCCTTCATCCGGACCCGCATACAATTGTGCATAATGAGATTGACGCTAATATCAGGTTACGTACACCTACCCACTCTTTTGGAACATTGGATACTAGCTGTGTTGAAGACTGTAAATCGATATAAAGCATGGAAAGAGCCGAATATACAGTCGAGGATCAAGCGAGTCACTCAGACGAGCGTTACTTGATATTTATTAATGGATTATGTAACCAATTGGAAAATAATATTCTTTTACAATATAATTTACCTCTATTTGTTTCAGTATACATTGTACCAACGATTTTTGAAAAAGTTTTTTCATACTCTATCTCACCTAATCGTTCAACACCATCATCTTTTAATCCATTGAACATTGTTGAAATGGTTATTGTATCAACCTGAAAATCAATCAACAATAGAACATTTTTTTAAAAGGATCTGTAGAACGAACTTTTTGTAGAGCTATATCTCCAGTATGAAGTTCAATTGACCCATTGACTATAATCTATTTTTTTAAAATATCAGTTGAAGAACAAAAAAGTTCGGACTGTTCTATTATTGATTTTGATATTTGTTTGTTGAATATCGATGCTTTAGGTACAGGATACGATTGATAATAATGTTTTAGTTCAGTTTTAAGATAACAATGATTATGCTGTGCAATAGATCTTAAATATTGTTCCTCTTTTTCAGCAATAGGCGTAAATAGTGGAATACTTTCGAGCGTTGTTGTTGATGATGGTGATTGAAGTAAAAGTTTTTGAATAGAAGATTCAATTTCATCTTTTAAATATCGAAGTGCTGAAAATTCATTTAATCTTAATCGTAAACAAACATCAAGTTTTACATATTTTCTTTCAATATTTGTCAATTCATTTGAATGAGTTTCAATAATACATTCAATCTTGAAAAAATTCAAATAAAGAATAATTGATAGAAATAAAATCAAACATTACTTACTTCATATGTACTTATTGGATTTAATGCATGTAATTAGAATATTTGTTTCGATAATATTTTAAATTTGTTTCATTATTTCACTTATTTTTCTATCATAACCAAAAAGAACAATTTGCTTTTGTTTGGTTGTTTGGAAAAGACATTTCCCTATAATTAGAATTTCATCATTTGTCATTTCTTTTGATATTGTTTTCTTTAATTCACTTTCGAATTGTATAGATCGTTCGTGCGGAAATGGCAATGGTATTATTTCTTGTGAAATATCATTTTGCATAAAGTACGTCAATGTGTCAATGTCAGGAGTACTGAATAATTGTTTTGGTAAATAATACATGTATAAACTACTTTTTTCTAGTTTGAAAACTGTAATTAAATCAGTGATATTTTTATTCACAAGGTTTTCAAGAAGCTTGAGTTTTTCTTCAGTCATTGTAAACCAATCGAACCATTTCAAAACTAAAATTAAGAAAGAAAAAAAGTGTCAATGCAGATTTGTGATATAAGTGCATTTTAATATCGTCTTATTGTTGAGCAGTTCGAAAGTTTAAGATTTCTTATGTAGCTGCAGGTAGGTGTGCGTTAGAACTTTCATTTCTATAGTGGGTTGATGTGTGGGTGAGTCAAGAGAGAACAAGCGAAAATGCCATACTTCAGCATACTCCCTGTACTTTCAGACTATGTCATAGCTCTGAATCAGGTCTCTTTAGCTATTTCAAGTCTACTATCAACCTGTGTTATGGTATAGTAGCCGGAGTCCAGCCTACGCAAGTCTGTCTGACAAAAGAATACAAATACTTCATTGTACTCTCAATTTGGAAGCGCAGTAAAGTACTTGAGCTTTAGGGAAAGGTTGACTTAAACAAGCTGGACTCCGACTAATATACCACAACACATGTCGATAGTAGACTTGAAATAGCTAAAGAGATCTGATACGCAGTTATGACATAGTCTGGAAATACAGGAAGTACACTGAAGTACGACATTTTGGTTTTTTCTCCTTGGGGTGGGTGTGGGCTTAGTTCCTCTCTTTACTCACATCCTACACCCTTGTGATGTTTGTAATTGCTCATTGTAGTTCATATTTGTATTTTTCAATCCCTTTATGTATTGTCTTCTGTGCCCTTGTCTTTTTTTTAATTTAATGTTTGTTTTCTTTTTCCAGTTCTATACCCAGTTCTGATACTTGTGTTTGTTTTTCGCCTAAACTGCTTCTACCTAGGGTCTGGATGTGAGTGTGGATGTGATGTGGGGGTGGGTGTGCGGATGTGGGTGTGAGTGCAGGTTTATGGTTTGGGGTCTGTGGTGTGAGTGTGTGGATCTCATAACGGAGAAGTCCGACAACCACACCCATACCCTGCGTGAGTTCAAAATTTGGAGTTTACGTGTGAAGCTCACTCTTTTTACCTCATTTTATTACTATTTTTATTGTGAATTACAAAAAATTAAAAAATTAGAAAAATTGAAAAATAAAAAAAAATTTAGTAACACAAAATTTTAAAAAATTTAGAAAACAGAAAAATTAAAAATCTCGAAAAATACCAAAAAATTACTAATAGAAAACATTTTTAAAAGTTAGAATAGTTTTAAAAACCTCGAAAAACTAAAAGATTAAAAATGTAGAAAAATTTAAATAAATTACTAATAAAAAAACTATTTATGTAAGAGTCCTCTTCCTATATGTTTTACTTAGTGAAATATTTCTTTTTTGACGTTTTGATCAATGAAATCGATCTTCTTCAGAAAAATGAACACTTATGATAGATAAAATTAAGTTAAAAGGATATGGATAAATATGATTCAATAGATATTAAAAAAAAATAAAAAAAGTAGAATATTTAAAATTAAAAAATAACATTTGAGATACATATTCTATCTGTGGTAGTGGAATGAATTAGGAACCGAAATTTCACGAAGACTTCCTTTATTACAGTTTCTGTGTGGCTCATTTTTAGCGCTAGTTTGATCAATGACAAATCAGGAGGAGTCACTTGTAATTGGTTGGTGTCAGTTACAGTATATTTGTACGACAAGCGTGATTCGACGCAATTGCGTTTATCTGCGTCAGAGTAACCGCAGTTTGTGATAGAGTTGTCATTATGATCAATGCCCTGCAGTTGGTAAAAAAGAGATGGCATGGGCACATAGGGATAGTTGCAGTCGATTACATTTGTTGGCGGTGTGTATTCGCGTGATGTTTTGATTTCAAAGGTGGAAATACTTAGAATGTAGTAGGGAAGTTCTTTTTTTTTTATTAATGATGAATTTATAAAATTCGATGATGGATGGAGGTATAAAAAGGCAACAATAGGGAGAGCGTCAATCCATTAAATATATATCTTTTAGATGTGGTTGTGAAGGACAGCCATGTCCTTGCTATCGTTCCATACAATGATATTCTGTTTCTCTCAATTTTTTTTCCTTGACTTGTTCTATGACTAATGGGATATTGTTTCTCATCGTGCTAATTTCTCGTGCTGTGCTAGCTTCACATCGATATTAATTCTAAAAAAAGGTATGAGATTTTAGTCGAATGGTAAAAGGACGTCGTGCGTTCATCTTTTCAATAGTAACCTAGTTCGAATCCACTTAACAGCATTCGGAAGCAGATGATGTTTCAAATATGAACAATTCAACACTGAATTTTCACACTGTTGATAAACAGAGCTTGACTGATGCTTCCTATATATGATTTTATTGAGAATTTTTTCGATCGAAAGGAAAAGGGTGTGGGTGTGGGGTGTGCGTGTGCGTGTGGGTTTATTAGAAGAAGAATAACACCCACACCCACAATGATGGCTTATACAATCAGTAATGAAAATTATATTGAATGAACAAAAATATGTATGTTTTTGAAAATAATTCTTTAACCCTTTGAGAACGGGATTACTTTGAAAAAGAATGGGGATTTCCGAAACTCTAAAATGATGTATATATTAGAAACAAGATCAATGAGGGTACAATACACATGATAGTGTCACACTACATCGGACATGGCAGATCTATGGCCTGTGCAGCATATAGATTATAACAGTATCATAAGAGACATATGCGTAAGTCGGTTATCATCCGGTCCAAAGCCGCTGCCTATATATAGGCTTCCCGTCCCCAAAGGGTTAAATAATTTAATGCAAATGGAACATTTTTGTCTCACTGTATTACCAACAAATGATATCTTCTCTATGTGTATCAACTATACAGATTCATTTTCAATTGCTGTTCTATTAAATAGGATTTGTATTTGTGTGTCAGAGGCCGTCCGATAGAGAGTAACACGGACAAATGAATGTCAATTTTAGAAAAATTTTTTGTATTCGATATATAACAAACAACATTCAATTATATACATGTCTGATTGATATGTGCCTAATTTACAAATGCATTGAACAAAAGTATATAGATATGTGACAGATTCTACAGACAATATCATTACCCATATCATCATCCTCAAAACATAGAGCAACAAGTGTGAGTGGTTAGAAAACATAGATACATTCGAAATATTTCGATAGGAGCATCCGAGAAACACACATAGTTGAAAAGTGTGAAAATTCAGTTGTTAAGTACTTGAACTAAGCAATATTATAATTAAATAGTTGAATCTATCAACTGTACAATGAAGACAATGGAATGGAACCAGCAACTTTGGGGCTATTATAGTCCCCTATCTTTTGAACACAAACAAGATGAATAATCAAAGTGATCAATCAAAATAAACTTTTCTAATCGATTAAACATGATTGATGAAATTTTTTGTTTTCGTCCATTTAGAACGTCCTTTTGATCTTACATTGACATGTCTGGTCAATAACTAAGTATCAATCGATGGATGACATGTTCAATGAGTTCCTTTCTTTTTGAACAATAGATCATCGATCGATCAATTTGTCTGAACAATTATACACCTTCCAGTTCATTGACTATCTTTTTATCTATCTTTTTCTCTCTGAAATTCTTTCTTTGAATTTTTTTTTCATCGAGAACTATTTTTTCAACCAACCGTCAATGAGAGTTTCTACATATGTTCGTTTTTCTCTTTCGATTTCTGTCGATCGTTCTCTCTCTGTCTTACTGTTCAGCAATATAAAAAGTCGATGATATCCAACAAAAAGGAATCATTTTGATTATCGTATCTTCATTGTTGCGAACAATATTCTTCTTATTAAGGTAAGTACTGCAAAGTACTCTTTTTCTCATCCCTCATCCAGTTTATATTTTTTGACTACATAATGTTCCTATCTATACTCAATATCAGAAGATATACCATCGTAGTTTATCCTGATAGAATCGACTGATTTTATTGTAGCATCTCTTCATTCTTTAAAGATTTGTTTTAACCATAAAGGCATATCTTGTTTGGACTCTTCTTTTTGAATCTCTAATAGATATGTCATCTAAAGAGCCTAGTTGCTTAGGTGAAATATCGATATCATGGTAGCTTAACACATCCATACCCTAGTTTTCGACCCTGAACACGAATATCGTGACAGACTTAAAATTTCAGCTCAACGGACCGAGATCGAGCTTTTGATCTTCTCTCATAATGATACTTATTGACAGCATTTCGAAAAAAAGTGGTTTTGGGGAACAACCTTTTTTCGCTCATTTTTACATGGTTTTTTAGCGGAAGAGTCGGTGCAGTTTTGGGGGAAATCCCTATCGTGTTCAAAGCGAATTAAGGTCACTTCGGCATGTATTACTATTGACCTCAGTCATAAGTGAACGGTACCCATCGGCCGTTTTAGTAACCGTCTATCTAGAAGAAAACAAGTCCTAGCCAATGTTTATACACCGTTTTGAAGTCCACCTAGAACCGCATCGATCTAGGCTATCAGTTGCCACAACAGATTTGACCCCACAGAAACTACCTGAGACAGAAAGTAGAATAGGCCAAAGGGACCAATACAGAGAAATTTATCTGGAAATTTTTTTCTTGACGGTCTCTGAAGAAACAAATATACAGACCTATGTCAAAACACACGGGCTATCTTTTTGGCATATTTAAATGAAGATCTAAGTAGGGATCGATTTTGGACCTTATCCAGCGGTGTCCTTTCAAGATAACATGTGAAAGCGTAGCCATCTTCGGTGACTGTATGTAAAGAACGATTTTATCTGTTTTAATCAGCATAAGAATTTCTTTTTTCGCTGACTTGTATTGATTTACTTCTTCGAAAATGAATCTTTTATACTAGTATGATGCCACTTGATAATCCTTATCAGTAATAGTGAAATATCTATATGTATTGTGGTAATTTGTCTCACAGCCCACCCTCATTTCGAAAGATCACATGTTAATCGTTGATATTTCGGTATCTTTTCAAAAACAGGCCAAAAATCTGGTGCGTTCGAAGAAGATCTCCAGATTCAGAAGCAAAATGCATCATTGTTTGGCTTTTCTACACAAACTTTTTGTTTCTGCTTCGAGTGTGAAGAACGACTATGATTATGCTTTTTTCTCATATCTTATCATTACAATCAAACAAGTATGAGACTTTTTTTCGTGTCTGTGCTTACGCATAGAGGAACGGTGTTCCTTGTTGAAACCTTATCTATTCGGTCTTAGTCATAGTTTCACTTCTGGTTTTTTGTGTCTCCAACTGAAACTTGTCAAGCACGTTAGCAAATCACGAACTGTCTTGAATCGCAAATATGACAAGTCGATTCAGTAAGGGAACGGTGGAAATAATCAGGCATGTATCATAATCTTGACCTGAAAAGGAGGAATTCAATATCAATGTTTGGAGTAGTGCACCCTACATATATGTTTTATTTCAGCCAGCCACCGAAATCTGGATTTCGTTTGATCACACTTCCCAGACTCCTCAGTGTTCTTGTTGGAATTTTTGTCGTTACCACAATTGTGCTCGCTACTCTCTATGGCATAAAAGAAAACAGGATACCAGCAGCAACAACTGTAGTAACAACAATATTCCCACCTTCAACAACAACACCACCATCAACAACAACACCCCCATTAACAACAACAACTACAACACCATTAACAACAACAGCAAAAGGTATTGTTCTTGCTTTGACATCAGATCTGCTAATTCTTTCATTTCAGTCGATCAAGACTTATGCTTGACTCCATATTGTATCAAAGCAGGTAACTTACATATCATTTTGTAAGAAAATCAATAAAAAATAATTATTTATTTTGTAGCCTACTATCTAATCGAAAGTATCGATGAAACAGTTGAACCGTGTGAAGATTTTTACCATTTTGCTTGTGGAACATGGCTGAAAAATGCTCGAATCCCTGAAGATAGTACGTAGCCATCTTTACATGAAAAAGCAAAATTGTAAGTTTATTTTAGCCGGTGTTCAAAATATCTTCAATCTCTTGGATACACAATTAGATTTCAACATAATTGGTATGAATAAAAATGTCCTATCCAACTCTAATCTTATTTCTATTAAGATCTTTTATCACCAACACCGGGAAATGGAGCCGTTGAACCAAAAGCTGTTATTAATGCTCGTAATTTATACAAATCATGTATAAATGAAACAAATATTGAAATTGATGGTGTCGAACTCGTTCTCTCTATCATTAATACTGAGCTTGGTGGATGGCCTATTTTACAAGGTGCTTCATGGAATGTTTCGACTTTTAACTTATCCAATCTTTTACTCAAACTGCGTAAATACGATAATGGAATCGTTTTTAGTGTTGCTACAGCAACTGATCAAAAAAATGTATCAGTTTATGACATTGGCGTAAGAAATAATATTTGTTCAACATTTTTTAAAGAAAATATTTCAGCTTGGACAAGGTAGTCTCGGTTTACAAGAAAGAGAATATTACAATATTGAAACGGATGTTACTGCAGCTTACCGTCAGTTTATGAATGATTTCGCTTCGCAATTGACAAATGAAACATCATCAATTGCAGCTGATGTTCTTGCCATTTATTTATTTGAAAAAAATATTTCTCAAGTAATTTCTCTTTATTTTTTTTCGATATTTAGTATAATATTTTATTCCTTTAGTATCATTGGACCTTCTATGAACAACTACTTCGAGTTAATGAAACTATTCAAACAATTGTTGGAAATCTTTCTAATTCATTCAAATCTAATGTAAGTATTTTTCTGAATTATCTAATTGATTTTTTAACCCATATAAATCAATAGTTTGATTTTACTAATTACCTTCGTCAATCGTATCTCATTGACAATGTAACTTTACTTGATACCGACATCGTATCTGTCAGTGAAGTTGCATATTTAGTAAATCTTTCTTTAATTCTTGAGCAAACTCCAGCACGTGTTGTTCAAAATTATTTAATTTGGCGTTTTATGATGAATCGAGCAAGTAGTATGCCAAAACGAATTCGAAGTACTCGCGAACAATTTGATCGAGTATTTTATGGCATAAGTTCTGAACCAGCACGTGCAACAACTTGTGCTAATTACGTTAATAATAATATGGGTTTCGCAGTTTCTAGACTTTATATTAGAAAATATTTTGATGATAATGCTCGTAATCAATCAAAAGAGCTCATTAAAAATATTCGAAGTTCAATGATGACTATGCTTCAACAAGCGTCATGGATGGATAATGAATCAAAACAAAAAGCTATTGATAAAGTTATGGAATTTTTTTTTTTCAAAAATTAATAACTAACATTTTATTTTCTTTGTAGGCTCAAGCTATCTATGAAAATATTGGTTATCCAGATTATGTAGCTAGTGATAATATAACACAATTGGAAAAAATGTATACTGAAGTAAAATTATCGTATATGGATTTAATAAATTTCGAATATTTGTTGTTATTTGAAAAATTTTAGTATGTTTTTAATGCATCATATATTAATAATGTTCTTGAAATGCAACGAGTTAATGCTCAAGAAGATTTTCGAACACTTCGTGAAGTTGTTGATCATCGTTCATGGGGTGATCTTCCTCCAACTGTAGTCAATGCTTTCTATGAACCACCGACAAATGCTCTCTGTAATATTTTATTCTCTTTTAAAGAATTTTAGAAAATCAATTTTAGTTTTCTTTTATTCATTAGCTTTTCCAGCTGCTATCCTACAAATGCCGTATTTTAATAAAGATGCACCCAAGTAAATTTGAGTTTTTTTCTTTTGAAAGCTATTTATTTATTTTTTTCTTATATTTTTTCTTTAGGTATCTTAACTATGGTGGTATGTATTAATTTAGTTGTCATTGATTAGAAAAAAGTTATTTGGTTTAGCTATTGGTATGGTAATCGGACATGAAATAACACATGGATTTGATGATGATGGTCGTCAATATGATAAAAATGGAAATCGAGTTCCTTGGTGGTCAAATAGTACAATAAATCAATTTAATGAACGTAAACAATGCATCATTGATCAATATAGCAACTATACAGTGGAACAAATCCATAAGAATGTCCCTTTTATTTTTATTTTTGATTCGATGATAAATTGATATGATTTCTTTTTAGTTGAATGGTGAACAAACACAAGGAGAAAATATTGCTGACAATGGTGGTATCAAAAGTTCATTCTTTGCAAGTCAATCATATGCATGTGTTGAAAATTTTGAAAATGTAAATCTTTATTAAATAGGCTTATCAAAATTGGGTAAAGAAAAATCCAAATGTTGACAAAAGATTACCAGGCCTAAGTAAATATTCTCAAGAACAAATGTTCTTTATTGGATATACCCATGGATGATGTGCAAAATTTACTGATGCTTATGCTTTAAATAGAGTTTTAACAGACGTACATTCTCTTGCACAATTTAGGTATTTTATAATCTTTTCATTTCTTATTTTGTTATTCATTGATACATTTATTTTTGTCTTATTTTTAGAGTTCTTGGTCCACTGTCGAATTTTGCTGAATTCGATCGTGTATTCAACTGCATACCTGGTCAAGGAAATAGTCGAGTTAAAAAATGTGCTGTTTGGTAGTGTGTCTGTGCGCGCTTATGTTAATTTAAATAAATACTACTATTTAATCTTTTCTTTTTATAGACATTTTTCTTTTAGAATAAAAATAGTGAAAAATGAAGAACATTTTTTCTCTTAAAGTCTCGAACTGTTTCGCATCAGCTAACTCATCATTCGGTGGAATTTATCAAGAATCAATGAAAAATAGAATTGAACTGAATGAAAGAAGTATTCAAAAGCCAATTACTCATAATGAATGACATAGAAATGTATTCAGACTTTTTATCTTATACAAAATTGATTAGTAGAGTATAGGTGTGTAAAATCATAATTCAGGCGTTTTCGATTTTAATTACCAATAACAGCATCATCTTCTTGATAAATAAAGGTAATCAATGTTATATTGAGCATAATGAATTTTAGCAATACTTAAAAACAAAAACAATTACTTGATCAAGAACAAAATTCAAATGGTTGATCTTCTCATTCCTAGTAAACAAAAATCGGTTGATGAGGAATTGTTCACAATCTGTCTCTTAACATGAACAAACATTTACTTCACTTCATTGTTTTCATTTCATGTTCATACGAATCTCTCGAATGGCTCAGAATTTCATTTGTCATTTCATATACAGATTTTTAGTTTGAAAACGGATATAAATATTCGTAATAAACAAATATTTAAAAAAGAAGTTGTCAATAACTTGAATTTTAGTATTTCTAATTTATTAAATAAGAAATGAGAAAAAGTTTAGAAATATTATGACCATAGGCACCTCAATCGGTGAACTCGTTTAAAAGAATCCGACAAAATCTATCGAAAATCTTTCAATCTACCAACTGAATCATCGATTACTTGCTAGCTTTGTTGATCTCAGGATATATTTGGTTATGATATCTGATACGTGAATATCTTATTGTATTTTTTAATGTTGAATGCTACATGAAAAATAACAAAAAAGAAGTGCACAGTTTCAAAAGAAAACCTGGTGCATATATTCAAATAAATTGTTTATCTACGGCGAGGCTTCTTTGAAAGAGGTTTTCATATATAATTATATATATGCATTGTAAATAATTGGGAAAAAAAAGACTTTTTTTTTGCATACGCTTCGAAGAAAACTACATTTTTTAACGTTTACACAAACAAGTGCGACACTCCTTTGTAATAAGAATAAAAGTACGTTGTTACTTTTTTATGAAAAGTGTGCTGCAATACTTCCGCTTCGTTGATTGTAACAAATATATTACAAGTAGAGTTAGCATGGAAAATTTCCTGTTATTCTTTTACACAAAAGTACTTTTTAAATAGTTGTCTACTTTTTTTTCTTCTATTAAAAACAAAATATTAACATTAGTAATTTCAAAAATATAGATTTCAAACAAAAACTATGTCGAGAAGAAACTTTGTCTGTAAATATGTATGCTGATTTTATTCTCGTTTCTCTTTTCTTGCTATTTAAATATTCTTTTTGTAGAATCCAGCTCAATATGATTTTGCATTCCAATCACTTCCTATTAATCGTCGTCGATGTATTGCCTTTCTTCCCGACAAGTATTGATACAAATATATATATACATAACACTTCCTTTGTTTCTTATAGTCCAAATGACAAATTATGTCATTGTAATCGAACTAAAGATGAACATCTCACTATGAATGAGCAATGGCAATCGAATGAAAAATGCTGTGAAGATATTCATACGATGAAAGATTCAACAAAAGAACAAGGACTTTCTCTCATAAATAGAGCACCAGTAAGAAAATTATATTCGTCTTTGATTGTTTAATTTTAATGAAATAGTATGTACGATGTGATATTGAAACTGATCCATCTATTGTCGAAACAATACTACTTTATATTTGGCGCATTCCACGTCCTTCACTAATAATGCAAGTAACAGGCGGACATAAATACTTTAAATTACGAGGAAAAATGGAAGTTAATTTTCTTGATGATTTTGTAAAGTTTGTGAGTAAATCAAGTAAGAAAAGTTCTCTTCATCTGCCTACTTTGTCAGTCACTAATCTATTCAGATACTTGGTTGTTAACTAATGGAGCAAATGTTGGTATTGTACAACTCATTGGACAAGTCATTCGTAAGAGAAAACTGACACAACTATAAGATACGACTGTTGCTATTACCGTATGCATTTATAGATGTGTCAAAAATATAAACATTTTCAAAGATCAAAGAAAAATACAGATGTTCTAAGTTATAGCTAATTTAAAAGGTCGAATGGAAGCTCTTGAAAATAAACAAATTAAAAATATCCAAAAAAATAGTCATATTTGATACCTGGATAAGCTGGTAGTCAATGTACAATGTCTCATTCGATCATTTTCACGCAGTACTCGCGCATCTCTATAGATTTTTTTTTTCTATTAAGCGCTCTGTGTTTTGGGATAACGCTAAAGACCATTCCTAATTAGTTTTGCAGAGACTTGAATGAGAAATCTTTCGGCAAAACAATCATGTCTAAATCATCAATTAGAACAAAATTTAAAACACATAAAAATTAATCAAGTTGAGTGCGATTGATTTATTTTTTGACAAAAAACAGAAGCACAAACGAACAAGATAGCTCATGATTGGTTTGTTCAACCATATTATAACTATGAACTCTAATTAAAGTCAATATGGAATTTTTGTATTCGCTGATTACCAGAATCAAGGACGTAAAGATTGTTTTGTCTATCGAAGGACAAATCACAAGGATAATTGGATTGATTTGCTTGTGCTCCTTGTCCATGTCCACCAACAACAACACTACCTTGTGTAGCTCCTTTCAACCAACGCATTACTCGATGATTGTACCGATCTGCAACATAGACAGTACGTAGCTCATCGATCATTACTCCATGAGGACATGCCAATTGTTTCAGATCATTTCCTGAGCTTTGGCCGCCAGCAACAACAATACCTTGTTTTGCACCTTTCATCCATTTTATCACACGATGATTGTCATAATCTGATACGTATACTGAATGATTCTGATCGACGAAGATGTAGTGAGGATAGCTAAGCTGGTTGAAACCACCACTTTGTTCATTTCCAGCTACTACTATTGTTCCATCAATGTCGCCGATTTTCCATCGTTTCACTTCATGCTTTTCATAGTCTGAGACATAGAGATATCCACCGTAATCCATTACCATACCCCAACAGGCAATACTCGAAATGATTGTTTCTCTACTAGTACCATTTTGACCAGGCCATCGTACTATTCGTTTGTTATAATAATCACAGATGATAAGACAATCACTCCGTTTATCAACAATTACCTTCAGTGGACCATCTAATTGATCATTTCGATTTTCTTGCTCATTTCCACCCGCTACAACTTCGCCATTCATTGCACCCTTTTCCCATTTTACAATACGATGGTTGAAATGGTCAGTCACATAGATTGTTTGATCATCATCAACATACGTATATACAAAGTGGCCTAGCGAGTTGATTCAATCCATTACCCCATTCATTTCCTCCAGCCACTGTAATACCGTTTTGTATCCACCTTGTATTGGCACTATCATTCGGAATCCACAGCTGTGCTAGAATAAAACAGAGATTTTTAGTGAAAATGTGTGGTCCTTGTTTTCTATTCATCAGTATTGAACCTACTCGAACAGAAATAAACTTCTTTTTAAAGAAAACAATCAGATTTGCTCTGCGATATACAATGAGCACGAAGAAGAACACCAAAACAGTTAAGTATTATTTCTCTTGTTCTATAAAGTATCATATTTTTTGCGATTTCTGCAATGCTATGCTGTGTTTTTAGCTGATTGTCAGTCATCAGTACTAAATATAAGATCAAATGCTTTTTGAAATCTTCCAAATATGTTTTCATTTTTCTACCTATAACTTCATTCATTTTCTTTTTGTTACATTTCAAATTGACCTATTTTTGGTTTTTATTCACATAAAGAAGTATGTCTATCCACAGATTTGAAAACTATGTAGCAAGTATAATTTTTGTTGAACGAGCAAAATCACTTGGAACATTTTATAAAGACAATAAAACTTCGATTTCTCTCAAAACCCTTTATTCAAATATAATATTCTTCGGTGATTCCTATTTAAACATAGCTGAAGAATTTCATCTTCATTGACTCAGTCTCGATGAACAGATATTACGACAAGTAATGCAATGCAAACATCTCTAAGTCTTCTACTGAAAGTTGGTTATCATGGTAAGGATTTCGTTCATCTATATATCAGAAGCATACGTGCGATGGATCTTTCAGATCAATATCTAGTCGTTCGTCGGCGCGCTACTCACGGCTAGCCACTTTAATGTTCAAGTCTACCTTACTAATCAGTAGTAGTGCTTCTAACGATTTAGTTCATTCACTTTGGGGTCCTATCAAATACACTATGTTAATGTAGTGTCTCTAGCTGTAAGCAAACAATAATTAGCTAAAAATATGCTCTGGAAAATGATTGCAATAGAAATCACTATTTCATCTAACAAAATTTGAATAGTATACGTTGGGATTTTCACTCAGGGACGTAGTATAAGTGAATGATATTACAATCGCGAAAAAGTTGCATCTGAAATAATAAACCAATATTTTATGACGGATTAACTAAGAATCATTTTTTTTCTTCACGAGTTTTCTCTATAATAAAAATAATCCATAATAGTTAAAAACAAAAAACATCCTTTACTTTTGTTGAATTCTTTCGGAATGGTTAAAGTTAACAAAAGTTGAAATATATTAATAATCTTCTTTTTTTCTAACACTGTTTGCTTTATAGTGGAAATTTTTCTTTTAATATCTTTTTGATAGGATGGATTTTTATAGCTTGACCAGAGTAACATTTCGACATCAGAATGATACAAAAATCATGTAGTAATATTTTGAAAATAATAACATATCAAACTATATGATTTTCTTCCAAAAGCCATTTAGAAAAGCTTGTAAAATTAACTTTTACGGTTGATGTGTACAATACCTGTGATTATTAAATCATCTCATGTGGGCTATGTGACAGAGCTACAGATAGCTCTAACTAAAATGACTGTAAAAATGGCACCAAAAGAGATTTTCAGAAATGAAAAATACAGTTGAATAGATAAATATTCTCTCTACACACATTGTAGCACATGTTTTTCTCAATCATTGAAAATCAAATAAAAATTAACATTAAAAAATAAATCTTCAATTTCTTGTACTGAATTATTTCTTTTCTTCTCTATTGAATTGAAAAGGACAAAAAAATTCTTTCGTTCTGTACAGAACACACAAACAAACGAACGAATACTCACTACTAGTAGCTTCTCACGACGTCAACGCATAATACTCCTTCCAGTAGAGAAAATAAAAGCAATCATTTCTTAAATCTCTATGTATCTCGCTGAATATATACTACTTTGGTTAATTCTACAAATGTCGATAAAATGAATGTGAATATCATTCATATTTATTGGAGCTTATATTAAAATATATGTTATATCTAATATATGGAAGGAAAGAAAATCATTGTTTGATTGATATAAATCAATTTTAAAAATCAACAAACTTTTTCATTAAATATATTGAGAGGGTGGGTGTGGGTGTGTAGATGTGGGTGGATGTGATAGAAGAAAGACCCAAACCCAAACCCGCACATACACCCACACCCTTCTTTATCTTTCTTTTTCTGCATAGTTCGATGTAATTTCATTTGGGAGAATAAACTGGAAATCTTATCATGTGAAATTCATCATTCAAGGTAGTTGGCAAGGTGACCATGACGAAAAAGAACAACGAGTGGGAAAAAACGTCATCTGGGAAAAAACCCAAAAGAACTCACATATAAACTCAAACGAAATGCACTCACTCATTTATGAAACAAAAACTATTATCGAAAGTTAAAGTTATATTCAAGTGTAAGTAGATTATTAGAATCTTTTGATTTTTCTTTTTTGTTCTATCAAAGATATTCAGTATTTTTATTTTTCAGCGAAAGAATAAAGATTGCTAAACTCACTAATGTATGTAGTGAAACAAATGAGAAGCAAGTGCAATTTTTCTTTTTCTTTTGCAATAGCTCTTCTTCTGACAAGATATAAAGAACACGAGGTCATGACAAAGAAAATTGAGAGAAGCATAAGTTTGAAAAATAGGAAAATAAAGATAAGCTTATTTGCGGAGTAAAAAAAAAACATGTCTGTTCAAACAGTTCTATTTTCTGTATTTTTAAAAAAGAAAATTAACAAAAAAAAAATATTTGTTTTTGAATAGGGCTACTCATCTAAAAAAATAGTCACAAAAAATCTGATTTTTAATCGATTATAATCATACGATTCTTAATCAATAATTTACACAAAAATAATCACAAAAATATCGGCTATTTTTTTTAATTTGATTCTAATCGGTTTGAAACTGTATTAAAAATCGATTATAATCAAATTCAAGAAAACTAACCGACTTTTTTCTGATTACTTCTGTGTAAATTATTGATTAAGAATTCTATGATTCTAATCGATTGAAAATCAGACTTTTTGTGATTATTGAGACAATTTTTTTACACGAGTAGAGGTGACACTTTAACCTTAAGCTTTTAAAAATAAAGTAGTTAAATTTAAAGTTGATTTTTTAAAAGTAATGCTTCTCTTTTTAGGAAAAAACATTTAAAAAAATTAATTTAACTTTAATTTTAAAGTAAAGTTTAAGTGTCACTCCTAAACTCGACAAGTTTCATACAAGTAATATTTGTATAAACGACACCGCTATCAACTTTATAATCAAATTCATAAATGCCATTAGTGTGAGCTTTAACAAAATGAGTTTTCAATATTGATGTGTGGATGGGTGGATTGTTTCATCCACCAATGTTTCAACATTTAACTTCATATATGAACATCTTCAAAGAACATAAGATTAAATGTAATCGAATTATCCTCATTTCTGTAAAATGATTTCATATTAAATTTGAAACAGTGTCAAGAAAATGGACATCACGCACCTATAGGTTTTCAAAGTTTTAGACGAAATCGGAAGCGTAGTTTTTATTCCGTGAAAATCAAGTTTGACAAAGAATTAAATCAACATTTTAAAGTGATCTGACCTTCTTTAAAACATTTGCAACTGGAGTAGTCTTAATAATAGATATGAGTTTTTTGTGTTCGAATTCATTGTCTAATCTGTAGTGAGCCTCTAAAGGAAGGTTTTCGATGCAGAGCTTGATTCTCCATCTACGAGTGTTATTTCGAGTAGGGTTCACAGAACAGAAAACAGAGGTTCAGTTCGATATACTGAATTTTGTATGCGGGTGTGGCTGTGGGATGTGGCTGGGGTGTGTGGGTGTAGACGTGGATGTTGCTGTGGAGTGTGTGAAAAAATAACACTCACACCCACACCCATCTGGGGTTCTCTCGAATGAAAGATATTATTCATTCATTAACGAATCTTTTTCCGGTTACGTTGTCGTCGGCATTAGATCCATATGGAGGTATGAACCAGTTGAGGAAGGATGAAATTTTGAGAACTGTAATGTTAATACTCGTGGCCAACAGTGTGACAGGTGGAGGTCAGCGCGGGTTGTGCTAGTGAATGCGTAGTTGTTGATGGGACTTACGAAGAAATCCATACGAAAGTGATAATCATTAGATTTTTTATGTGGAAAAAATGTTCTGGGAAATTAGTCAGAAAGGATCCTTGAAGACGATATAAGAGAAACCAATTTATTATGAGTAGTGAAACAGTGTCCGTTTATTTATTGTGCTTATTGGTTTGTCACTAAGTTGGATGTCCAACTTTTTGTCGCATCCCTCGGAAGTGTTTTCTAGCATAGTATACGGCTTCTTTTTTGCTCGGCTAGGAGTACAAAAGAGTGTAAATACAGATCTTCATAGATCTTTTGAGTCGAACTCAGTTGTTATTTGAATGAGATATTATATAAGAACATACAGGATTTGTACCACATCTAAAGAGTCCCATGGGATACTACAGGAAACGGATCCGAACTCATTAGTCAGAATTTTTGCCGTTTCCTACAGTGGATTATTATTGAGTATAATAGGGATCTGACCTTCGGGTTCCGTTAGTAGTTTCTCAGCCAGAAATTCCATCGAATTTTGTTGGTTGGTAGAATCTTAGAAGATCGGATAGGATTCTGTGTCGGATTGATTCAGCTGGTCAGTGCTTTCAACGTAGATTCAGAATAGGTAATTTTTATTTGTACAAAAAATGTTTTTGCCGAAGCAAAATAAAGCGCGATTTTTCCAGGAACTGTTGCATCACCCGTTATTCGATCTGTCCATAGTTGGCATAGTTGAAATTGTTCATATTTATATTTATAGAATCGATAGCTACGCAGCACTATACTAAAATTCCGTGTCATTAAAATGTCGCATGTATCGGGTGTATCTCTCCGTTATATTAATTACAATAACCGTCTCCTAACAGCTTGCCACGACGAATTAATCCTCGAGACATCGAATAAACCGACAAAGGAAAGTGCACTGTGGATAGTTATGTATCGTCACTCATTATGGGTTCTGGTTAATCAAGTTTCTTCGATTTGCCTCACTTTTAATACTAAGAGCAAGCTGATCAGCAGCTCAACAGACAACGGGTCAAAACCCAAAGAGTCACTAGAAGTTAAGGAAGGCGATCGCCGCTTTCTGCTTCGGTTATCGCTTGCTGCTACTGTTACTGAGGACAATAAGCTTAGTCTTGAACTATTTGCAGAGAACAACCCCGACGGTATAGCTTCTACTATATTTTTCGTTCGCGAAGGATTCCACCAAGCGTTTCGCCATATTGGCCATGACTTCTTCAGCGGTCGTTCTACTACTACTAAGACGATTGCCGACTTAGTTGACAATTATTATAACTACGTTGTGATCGGTTCTTCGTTTTGCTCTCTGGCCTTCATTCACCGAACTTTGCAGAACGATCCGAAGGCAAAGATAATTGTGTTGGAGAAAGGTTTGAAGTATCTACCTAAACATCACCAACAGTGTTCTTCAGCTTCCCCACCAGAAGAAGTGGAATTAAGACCCTGGACTATCTCCAATGAAACCATAGAGAACGAATTTGTTAAGAACATTCATGGTCAGATACCGTTGTTTGGAGGAAGGTCTACCTATTGGAGTGGATGGAGTCCAACACCCTCAGCCAAAGAACTAGCAGGATGGCCAGAAGATCTCAAGACTTCATTGCAAGACAAATATTTTGATTTGGCGCATGAATTTCTTGGTGTCGTCGCAGCAAATAAAATAAATGCACACGAAAATAGTAATCTTATCTATTGCACATTTCAAGAGTGCTTGAAAAAATGTGTGGATAGTGCTACTAACATAGAATCAGTGGAGCAAGTCCTTCATGGCCCTCTTGCTATAGGTAACAATGGGTAAGTTAGATTTGAAATAGAATTGCATGAGGATTTAGCCTTTTTTTGTGACTTTTTGTAAGCTAATATTACATTCATCTTGTTTTTGTCTCCTTAGATTCATAAAATTCTCCACTGTAGAAATGCTACTATCTATGGAGAATGTTACTGTGGTTTTTGATTGCACGGTCGAAAAAATTTTGCATGACGGAAAGAAAGCAACAGCTCTTCAAACAAGCCAAGGAACCAGCTTACCTCTCAATGATAGTAAACTGATCTTGGCAATGAGTACACTACCTGCTACTACACTAGTGCTCAACTCTTTCCAAAACACTGAATTCCCTCAGCTTTCTAATATTGGAAAGAGGTTCACAGCACATTTTGTCAGCTCAGTAGTAGCTCGAGTCCCCAGGCAAAGCCTAACATTTGCAAACAATGTTTCTGAGGTTGAGCTGGGTGCAGTATACATTGCAGGCATGAAAAATGAGGCACAATACCACCTTCAATTATCTGCAGTGGCCTATACACAGTGCAAGGATGACAGCAGTATCCATGACATCTGCAAAAAATATTCAGCTAATTCAATACCTAGAGAGTGCATCGATATATCACAAGACTTTATTGTGGTGTCTTGCTCAACACTGGGGGAACTAGACTACAAGAACCAGAGTAACCAGTTTAACCTGAACAACAACTGTCAGTGCCTCATTACCAATGGAGAACTGAAATTTCACCTTAATGATCAGGACAAACAGTTGTGGGACTTGATGGACACTGTAACATTTAAGGTGTTGAACGAGCTCTCATCCTCCACATATAGTGGTAATCTTGAATACTGGCATAAGACTGACAAAACTTGGAGGAAAGATACTCCTCCACGGGAGCAGATACGCAAGAACTTTCTTGTCCATGATGCCTCAACGATGTGGATAGGGGGCAGTGGAGACATTGAAGCACCAGTGAGCAGTGATTACCATCTCCAAGGTGTAGATAATGTCTACATCACTGGGGGAGCATTATGGCCTACTGGTGGGTCACGGAATCCTGTTCTGACTATTGTTGCCATGGCCATGCATTTAGCTGATACTATTTATGAATATGCACGTGATATAGAAAAATAAGAATTGTGTTGCAGTTCTGTTTACATTTAGTACAATTTATATAAATTATTACCATACATCACCTTGATCAACAATAAAATACTATATGACAAATACTGCAGAGATCGTTTATTCATATGGATATGATCTATAAACCATTAATGCCATCATACACTAGGCAATATTGTTGAGGTGTGAGGTGGAGGGATGATTGAGTCTAGCACGGCATGATCCAGATGTTGGCCTGTTACTGTGTCAACAGATGTATCTAATTGATCCAAAGCATTTCTAAATATATATCAAAGAGGAGCAGACTGATTTCTATTGATGTCAAATAATTTTAGATTATTTGTAGTATTAAATAAAGCGATTAGCTCTCTTTATAGCATTGGGGAGAATTTTGTCTATCTATT
>CAJNOP010001123.1:34083-50624 GCA_905250075.1 Rotaria sp. Silwood1
ATCTTAATGATGAAATTCTTGTTCATATGCCTCAACTTCATACATTCATATTTTATATTAGTACAGAAACAGTCGTTTGTGATTTAATTCATCTGAAATCTAATGATGATATTCAAAAACCATTTATAAACACAAAATATGGACAAATGGCTTGTATCACAGAATGTTTCTATATGTTTGATAATATGTTTCATAATTATTCGCTTCCATTCGCATTTACTCATCTACGAAGGATCGGCAATAAATTTCCAAATGTTGTATTTGACAATGTAACTCACTTGGTTGTCTACGATATCAATCCATTGAAACATGAATTCTTCATGCGAATTAGTCAATCTTTTCCAATATTGAAGTGTTTATCTATACAAAATCGGATGTACCAGTTATGGAATCGTGATGAATTTATATGTGATAACTATTTAGCATATTCAATTATCGAATATCCTCATCTTATATCACTCGACTTCATGTGTGCGCATATGGATTATGTTTTGCAACTTCTATTAGAAACAAAGACACATCTACCTCATCTAACTGAGTTAAAAGTCAAATATAGACATTTGACAGCTGTAACAATGAACTTCACAAGAAATGGAACACGACGCAATTGTTCAAAAGTTAAAAGATTAATTTTCGAAAAACCAGAACGTTTTTCAGAAGATATTTATCGGTATTTTCCTTCATTGTAAATTCAATTCTATGTTGATAGTGTAGATAAAAATAAATGATATAAAAATGTTTATATCCATAACAAAATAAATAAGAATGAGAAATATGAATTTTTTATGATCAGATATCGGGTTGTATCATATATTTCCATTGACAAATTATTCTTTTTATTCTATTGGTTTATATTTATAAGTAAGAGTTTTAAGAGGAAACTATTAAAACAGTTCTGTGAGTATTGTTGAAATTCAACACTAAGAAGCAGCAGAATATCATCTAACAAAACCTATTTTCTGTATGTAGGAGCAGCTAGTTAGAAGATATTCTATTATTCTGGTCATACTAATAATAACTCAATGACATCAATATACTTAAATAAAATATACAATTTGTGTAAAACTTTTTGTTCCTATTGCAATTTTGATTAAACCTCAACTGAATTTAATAATTAAATAAAAATACTAACTTTCAAAGTGATTCATCAATTTTTAAATTTGGATTAACTAATAGAGAAATAAAATTAAGAAAATCTTTTGTGGAATAAACAGGACGAAAACGGTTTAAATATTTTAAAAAAAAATTAAATAAAAATAGTAAAACCTCCACAAATATGACCAAGTTCATTCCAATGTCTTTCTACAGATTTCATTTCATTTTCATTTCTCTATTTAAATAAAAACTAAAACAAATTTTATTTATAAATTAAAATCAACTTGTCATGCAAATGGTAAATTAACTTGACTACACATTGTATTTAAACTTTTAGCTATTCGTTTTTCCCATGTTGACTAAACAATAAGAAATAAGAAGATAATTAACAACATATAAAAATTCATACTTGGCCTTAAATAATCTATTTCATATTTATGTTCATCAAACGATGCGATTTGAGTTGATTTAAATAAATTTTGATAATTTTCATATTGATCTTTATTTGAAAACTGAAATAATTTTAAGAAATAATAAAAAAAAGAGATTTAATAAACCTGCTTGCTTTATTGTTTTAAGTAAAGATTGAAGATCTTCAACAGGTTTTCCAGATGAGATTATTAATTTCAATATAAAAGATTTTACGAGAATTTTTTATTAATAAATTTATTTAAATATCCTTGAATTTGATTTCAAAATGTTTGTTTTAATTTATCAGTAGTTCAGCATGGTATAGAACATATTAAAATTCTTAAACAATGAAATCAAAGTAACATTTGAGACTGTTCTTTTTTTTTTCTAAGAGAAAATTATTAAATCTGTTTCACTTTTTATACACTGAACTCACTTGATGAAAAAATAATTTATTATTGACTAAAAAAATTCTCATGTTAAAACTGTTTCCGAAGGGGTTTCAAAAAAATTCGAAACAATATAGAAAATATTAATTTCAGTTTTCTAATATTTTGCAGTTGAAAGTCTTGAAAACTAGTTATAGATTTTAGTGTAAATATACCAATTTTCTTGAGATTTTAAATAATTTTTAAGAATCTTTAATTATGTGTCTAGCGCATCATTTATCGAAAGATTTTGCTGTATGCTTGCGTAAAGGAATTTATGATAATTCTCAAAGTTTTTTTCGAAATTGAATAATAAGAATTTTTTTAAATAGATTATAAGAAATTACTATGTCATAGTTAATTTAGTTTATTTTCTCTGATTGATATTCATTAGAATGTATATTAAAAATTGAATAAGAAGACTTTTCATAATCTATTTCAAAAATAGAATAAGCCAGTAGACTAAGATTTCAACAAAGATATTATTACTTGTTCTTTATTTAATTGATATGTTAGATATGAAATAATAAGTTAGACATACATTTAATCGATATTGATCTCGTGTTAAATTTAGTAATTCAAAATAAAATATTTATTTTTGTTAGCTGAAATACTTCTAAATGCTAAATAAATTAATTTACTACCAGGTTTGCAGCTTCTTCCGCTATTTTTCCGCTGTTTCGCTTTTTTTCGCTTTTTGATTTAAAGAGGCGATGTATTTCCAAAATACGTACAGAGTAAAACTTGTTATTGTTGAATAAAGTCTTACTGTTTATATATTCAGTTAACCATCACTCTTATAATGTGACAGAGATCGTCACAGGGCACTTTTATGTCCTGCTCTATGGCAGGGCTTCTAAATTGAGTATGCTTGTAGCAAGATCTAAAATCTTCATAAAAATTATGTGATTGTTTTCGAATTTTGGTATCCATATTTTTTTAGTGTCATTTCGAAACTATGCTGCAATCAAACATGGTATGTCATTAAAATGCATCACGGATAAAAAAAGCAGCACTCTTGTACAAACTCTAAAAATATCTAATTTTATTAGATTTGTTCTGTTGAAAAAAATGATTAAAATGTTACTATTTTAATCAGACTATCGAATTGTTTAATGCGTTCTTAATGACAATATGGATGAAGGTTTTTTCTGCAAGTGAAAGTTGAGACTTCCGATCTTTTCTTACTCTTGACTACGAAAAATGGTGCGTGTAAAGCTAAGTTAACTTCGATACATATCATACTTCAAAATATCACCCTAATTGATAATTCAAATTATAAACTTAAATGCCAATAACTTTAACTATGAAAAGCTTTTTGCTAGCATTTACTTATAAAATCAAGAGTTTTGAAAAAAATTTATACGATTGAAGTTTTCATGTAAAAAAATGGTTAGAAATCAGATTAAAATCGATTCTTTTTGAAATAAAAGTTGATTGAAATGGCGCTATTTTAATCAGAGTTTTCAGCCTTAAAGACAGATTTCATTTTATTTTTATCTATTTTAATAACTTAATAAACTTTAATCAGCTTAAATCTATTTTTAATAATCAGTGAAAATTAATTTATATTTAGTGATCGATTAAAATATATTTAAAAAGATCAAAATCAAATGAAATCTATCTGCAACGCTGAAAAATCTGATTGAAATCAGATTAATATATCACCATTTCTATCTATTTTTAATGCAAAACAATCGATTTCAATCTGAATTTAAGTCTTTTGTATGGGCTGACATACTTAGCAATAAGTTTTGCAGAATGCCCACGTTTATTCTAACAATACAGGCTTAATAGATGTAAATTAATTTTCATTATAAAAAGTAGTCTTTTATAAAAAGGCTAGCTTATTATGTGTTAGTCCAAAAAACATTCACAGAGGATGTGGGTACGCATGGTTTAAAAACACCCACACCCACACCCCAAAACAAAGAGCATATCAACTAATATGAAATGATTAATCTTCAAGGAATAATATCAGGTAGTTGAAAAACAATCAAGTAGCGTACAACTATTCACTATAGCAACATGATTTTATTACAGTAATTTCGTAAAAAAAATTTATTGAACAATGTCAAAATTAGGGGTGGTACTTTATCTTTACTTTAACGAGTAAAGTAAAGCTGAGTTACTGTACTTTACCTGTAAAGTAACCGTATTTTACCCGAAAAGTAAAGTAAAGTGAAGCATCTCTTAGTTTACAGAAAAAGTTAGATGGAGTAATATCAGATAAACTCAAGCATGTAGTTAATGATTAGTGATTTATTAGCTCATTATCGCACATTAGTCACACTCTAATACGTCAAAAGTTGCATCGAAATACGGATCGAGAGTCCTGAATTCTGAAACTCTTTTTAATGTCTCGAGAATCAACATTGAGCCCTTATTAGTTTTCAGGGTGTGGATGTGGGTGTGGGTGTGGATGGGTGTGGGTGTGAGCGTGTGGGTGTGAATGGGTGTGGGTATGGGTGTGGTTGTCGGTCTTCTCGTCACCCACACCCTTAGAACAATTAAAGATTTGTGGTCAAAATAAAGATTTAAGAACTCAAATGACTATAGCATAAGTATTAAGTTGTTTGGATCGTTTCTGTGAAGTTATCTTTGCAAATCATGATTTTACGGCTTTATACACACAGTATCGATTAGATGTAATCAAGGACTCAAGAGCAACTTATGAACTTGTGCTAAGCTACATATCTCATGGAAACTATAGATGTGTAGACATACTGTTAGATGACATGAACGAAAACTGTTTCAGCTCCAGAGATGTAGGGCAGATTAAATACCATTTAGAAAGTTCTTTCAAAACACAAGATTAAAGATACTAAAAGTATGGCAATTTAGCTAGATGGAACCATTGAAAAAGAACAAAATCATAGAGTTCAAATAAGAGAAATTCAGGAAAATGTTGAAAAAATTCTAACTGCTTTGAGTAAACATACTATCATGGTGTTACTTGACAATGAAAATCAAAGTACTCTTCGAAACTTTAATAATGACATAAATAAAATTTTGTCTAAGGTTTTCTTAAGAGAACTTCGTTCTATCGAAGCTTATATCAGTGCTGATCGTTTTTGTCATGCTGAACAAAGCATGGATAATCTCAGTTGTATGGTATGCGAATTAGCAGAAATTTGTATGTCTGATTCTGTTACTGAGAAAAGTAAAGATCTAAAGAAAAAGCTAGATGATATAGTTAGTACAATTGCAAACCGCTATGAGTCTTTAAATATAGAATATTATCCACAACATTCAGCTAAGGATCTTTTAAAGAAATTAGAAACAACTGAATTATGTGATAGACCAAGATATCACGAAGCTCGTATGTATGTACTACGTAATATTCAGTAAAAGTGTAGTTCTGCTATAGATAGTCTATATGATACTCCTTCAGTCGAGTGTATTACAAAAATTCGTTCTTTAAATTACTTAATATGCTTTTGACTAGAAGAATTACAAATATCATTCAAATTGCATATCGATGAATTGAGTCAATTACTCACTGATGAAAAGAAAATGCGGAGATGTAATTTTGATGCTCATTCAAACATTGATACTCCGACGTTTTCATCATCATAGATATACGTATATTTGTTCAGCAGTGAATAAACTCTGTTTTTAGTTAATTAATGCAATGCGAATCATACCATTGATATAGTTTCTTGTGACTCTCGTTTTTTCTTTTACTTTCTTTCCATCCAGAAGTATGCATCAAAGAGAGTAAGTGTCAGTATGGATAAATGTGTGTTTAAAGTAGATCAGCAATAAATGTTTTTGATTGTTCTTTAAATAATTTTTATGTTTTAATGTAAAAACTGAATAAATAAGTGAGTAACAAGAATAATAAAAAGTGGAAAAAGAAATAATAAATGTGTGATGTTTGTACTTAGCTAAACTGATACAAACACACAGGAACACACGTATTGTGAACTCTATTCTATTATTCGATCGACTGATCATATATTCTGGTATAAACTCAATAAACTTCTTTGATTCTAGTTCTTGGCAAAGAATTTTTTCAGGTGAGAAAAATAGACAGTGCTGAAAAACCAATAAGTTCACATACAATTGTTTGGAGTATTGACTAGTACAATCAATCATTTGAGAGGGTGAGAAATATTAAATTAATAACAAATTACAATTTGAACATTACATCTTCCTCAATTACATATCATCAATGATCATGATAAGTCAATAAATTTAGCCAGTATTATCATCCGAAATTCTTCTCGTAGGTTATGAAGAAAAAATAAATTAGTCTGCAATATATTTATTATCAAAAAGTATTTTTTGGCTTCATCGATCGAGCTTGCAACATGGAATAAGTTTTCAATTTCGATATGTATGACTCCTTTTTTCCTATAACGGCATGGTCAAGAGTCATGGAATTTGAGTGTGGGTATAGGCGAGTGAAGAGATGCCTAACAGTCATACCCTTCATACCAGATCTTCTGCATTTTTATGTTTTTCTTATGAACAATTTATCACTATTATGAATACTATAAAAGTAGAAGAGTGATAGATTTAACATAAGAAAAAAATTTAAAAACGAAAACGTTTGATCTTCTCCTTACGTATTTGTCACACTTAAACTAAGGTAACTAACTTATTGATATTTGAGATATTCATGTGTGAGTGTGGGTGTGAACAGTATAAAACTGAGTAGTTAGAGAAGCTCACAAAAAATGACACTCTAACTATAGAAGTACTGTTTTATAATATACTACAAACAATGTTTAATTCAAGAAAAGAATTGAGTTATGCGGTGCATGTTAACATACACTTTCAAACGAAATTAAATTTGTAGAATGAAGACTCAAGATTCATAAAACAGAAAATGACAAAAATCATCTAAACTTTTTGAGACATGATGTGCCAAATAAAAAAACTATGTCGTTTATAATAAGCTGCTCTCTTGGTGTCTTTCCATGTATTTATATCATTTTGCATTTTTTTCTTAACTGAAAAAGGAAACGATAGACTAATATCAATTTGGATGTCAAAAACGAATAAATTATCAAGATCTTTCTCACTCGTTTTAAGATACTGTAAATGAGATTATCGTCTTCATGTTGCTGACAACAATCGGGAAAAATTCAGACACTAGGCGATTTACCTGGTTGCATCCTTACCGAATTAGATCAACAGGAAGTCACAATATCAAGTCGATTTGGATAAACAAGAGTATCTATCAACTCTTATCATTTTTCTGCTATTATAATAAAAGCCAACATTAGTATATTCAATGTCATCAAAAAATTGTAATTAGAAGAAAGAACACTCGAATAATTAATTTTAAATTCTTTTCTTATGCTTCAAAAAAATGTCTTCTCAAATCATGACAACACATTTTGTTGATTACTATTCGTATTTTTAGATGTTTGACATTTAACAATTAGCAAAATGTTCATAACAATGTAGTGGCGTAGCCAGGAATATAGCCATGGAACAACAGCCCATGAATTTTTTTTTTAAATCAGATATTTTCAAGTTAAAGAGCACATTTGTGGAACTATACAAATATTTTACAATGATTTTGATAATTTGAGTTTTTTCTAGCATCAATAAGTTTGACTCCTAGTTTGGAAATAAAACTAAATACAATATGTATGAAACTCTTTATTTCTTCATAATCTAGGCGTAAAAAGTTTTTAGCTGATGCTTCTTCGACATTTTTTTCCATATACATGGTATTTGGTTTCTTTCGAATTAATTTTTAAAATAAAAATTATCAGATTTCGTATTTATATTTTCAATAATTTGTAATTTTTCTATATTTAGATTTTTGCTCTAAGAATAGAATAGTTCAAATTCAACTAAAATTATAGTTTCTGTATCTCAAAATATTTCTTGTTGTTATAAATAATACTATTGAGTAGTAATAGAAATTTTTAAAAAATACATAAAAGAAACATGAACACATCAAAATAGAAAATTGATGCACAGTCAGTTGTGATACATTGTGTTGCTATATTAGATTGGTTGTTGTTGCTCGTGAAGCCATAAGTGATGAGCGTTACGCATCGTGCACAACATGAATATAAAAAAAAAACGTTTTCTCGACTATAATGTAACTCCATTAAATGTTCCGTCCAAATCAGAGCCCTTCATCTATCAACCTCAACATAAATAATTAAGCTACATCGGTCAAAGTAATGATAAAAGTAAATCTTTTTTTATAACTTATTTTTACAATATCTTTTAATTTATTATGTCGCTTTTTATATACAATAAACAAATAAAAATATTATGTTAGATAGAAAAATTTATGATTCTAAACTAAGTAGTCTTTAGTTGTCAGTTGATGTACAATACGCATATAGTGTCAGTGAGAATAATCGTTAAAACAAAATTAATCAGTTCATTTATATGAGTTTTTCATTTTTTCCAAAAAGATGTTTTTTTTACAGACTGGAGTACACTGTACAAGACTCTAATTCAGTGTATAAACTGGAAATTGATATAGAGAAGTAGTCTAAACTTTTAGCTAGTTAACTACAAAAAAAAAATCATTTTTAAGAACTTAAACATTTCTCCCTGAAAAAGTTCGCTTTCCTTTACAAAGTCAGTCGTGTCTGCAGTGATGTCGATTGACTATTCGTTAGTTATCAACAAGAAAATCATTAATTTATTTTGTTTTTATTGGAACTTAGCCACAAGAACATGTCAACAGTTATTTTTAGAACTAATTATTTAAAAAATGATATGATAGTTGATTATTTTCTTATTTTATACTACCCTTAAATATGTCAGAGTTGACATCGAAAGTGAATGTGGTGCTAGAGAAAACGAACGACAAACACCCAAACGAAAATAGTTCATTATCGGAAATTATATATATGCAATATTCAATGAATTTGTTTGATACCCTTAAAGAAAAACTTATTATTGGAATCATTCATTTATGATTAATAAAGTCAAGTTTTATCATCTATAATTTTATTACAAAAAAAAATCAAGAATAATTAATTTTCATTCATTTAAAATCACTAATGAAGAAGGCAGGAAGATTACAATTTATAACTTGTAATCGTATTTCATACATAACTTCGAGTAAAAATAATGTCTTCAAAATACTCAAGTATTTCGTTCTTCAATGACTGAGATTTATTTTATTTTTCAATAATGTAACCGTCGTAAAAAAAATGCATCGTGTTATTTATGATTCTTTGTATTACTCATTCTTTGTACATATTGCTTTTTTTCCTCACTTAATAATCGAATGATTGCGCCTATATATTTTGCATGATCAAAATAAAGTCAAGGATGACATAAACAGATTAGTTATTGTTAATATGTTTGCTTCATCTATTTACATAGTTTCTATTTCTATCTCTCTTTGTATTGTACAAAAAGAAATGTATTTTATCTGTTCTTTTTTCTTTCAAAAGAAATAGGCAGTATAGTGTAGGTTTTTAGTTTTCTTTGATAATTATTGACAAAAGAAATTTCTTTTTTGGCGTCATACATAATTCATGCATATAAATGACGCATGACGGTCATAATGCTTTCATTCGATTACCTGCATCATTATCATCAAGCTATATTGAAGAAAAAATATTTCTTGAAAGAGAAACAAAAAATATATTATTTGAAAATAAACAAACTCAATTATAAAAGTAATTGATCATTATATTATTGACAAAAACGAAACTGATACAAAAAAAATGTCAATATTGAGCTCAACTTCATCAACTGTTAATCAACGTATATTAGAAAAAGATGTTAATTCAAAATCAACATCAAATGCACAATTAAAACCGAAAGTATGTTAAATTAAATAAGATAGATTGTATTTTTGTTTCTCTCTTTTTTAAAGGGAATATTAAAAAACGCAACAAGTTTTGCGTGTGCCGATTTAAGTAATCAGTTATGCAATAATCATAAGAAGTGTCCACGATGGCAATTAATTCTTGAAACACGATATAAAAATAATAATAAAGAAAAGATTAATGATTCTATACCGGTGATTTATGATAATACTAGTCTAACTAAAACATCAAGTACTTCAACACTTGTTAAACGAGTTACATTTAATGATATGACATCCGATATTAACTGTAAGTCAAGTAAATCAATGTCTACTATAACAATATATTCACATAATCAAGAAAGAAATTCTCAAAATTTACATTTAATGAAAACAACAGAAAAAAACTCTGGCGAAGAAAATTCTATTGATAAAACGCAATTTCATACTACAGATTCGTCACAATTTGAAAAACTCAATGTTAAGGAATCAAGCGATGATGAACAAAGCAATTATAATTTTTATTAATATTTAAAAAAATGTAATTCTGTTACTGTATTCACCATTTAATGAGAGAATTGAAAGATTTATTTTTCAGTCTCATGATTCATTATGGTTTCTTTTTCTCAAAATGATTCGTCTACATATTGTATGCTTTTTTTGTTTTCATATAATTTATTTTTTCTGTGATGAATTTTTTGTGTTTTTTTTTGCTGTTTCATACTAGATTACTAGATAATATATAAACATGATAGATTATAATCTTACATAATCCACTTCAATTCACTAAGTTTAGAAGAAAAATTTCAAAAATGTCTACAGAAGAGAATAAAAAACATTCAAACATTTGATAGACTCTTATGCGACCAACTATAGGCGAAATAAGCTAAACAATAACAAGTGTTCAATTATTAGTCAGCTGATTTTCCAAGTTGGACTAGATACGACAATAACATCAACAGAGAAAATTTTTCTCTGTCGAACTGTGTTTTTGGTTTTTTTTAAGTGGAATGTAAATATAGAAACGTCATAAACAATAACATTGTAGTGACAGCTTTTTGTGTATTTTCGTTTTTATTGAGTAAAATCTTGAAAAATTGCATTGAAGCTAGACAAACAAAACACTTGTCTAGTTTATTTACATTAAGTCGGCTCAGGTGTTGTTGCATATTGATTTAGAAAAAAGTATTTAAATATATGTCGTCTACCAATATGTATATTCGATATTGATCGGATTATTCATCGAGTCATAGGGATATATTATTTATAGATACCGTGCAACAACATTATGTTGAAAAATAATCGTACATACTAGGCTTTCCGATTGGTAGATCAAACAATAGAATAGCATTACCTTCTTTGATAATTTATGTAATTTCATTTGGATAAAACGATTCGAAAATTTCTATTGTTTCTCGCTTCATAACAGAGTATTGACATTTCGGTAATCATGTTAGAATATTTTCAAGTTTTTCTAGATTTCTCTTTCTTTTTCTGTTCATGATCATCCTTTTTTTTTCTTTATTAATACTTATTTTCTGATTGTCAACATCTATGAAATGAATCAGCTACACAATAAAACTCCGCTTTTAAAAAAACATATAATCCACTAGATTATTTCTATCAGGAAAGATTGAGTCAAAAATTTATAGAAAAAAAATATATCATGAACAACAAACAGCATAAATTACATATGTAAAGATATTGTTCTCAATCCGAATTATTTTCAGGAGAAAACAATCTAAATAATGGTATATTTATTATGTGCTTCTGTCTTTGTTCTTTCTGACTAATGGTTGTTCACTTGTTTGAAACGTAACCTTGATATATATCCAACAACTAAAAGCTTAGGTAAAGCAATAACCAAGAAGCTCAATGCGACACCTATTCACGAATACTAAAAGACGTTTAGAAATGTATTCATAGGATGAAGCTTTGTATTGAACATCATGAGGACTACTTCAAAGATTTACTGTAAACAAACGAACAAAATCTATTCTTTTTTTTTTTTAATAGATAGATCGACACGAATCGCTTCTTTTAAAGTGGTTGTCCTTTATAGATACGAATTGATAACACAGAAATATGCATAACTGCATTGTTTGATTATAGGTTTCTGTTCTTTTCTCTTTCTTTCTTTCTTCTTTTTTTTCCTTTTTAAGTCTTTCTCTTTCGATTTTGTTCTTTCTTCTTTACTTTTTGTTCTCTTGTCTTTTGTTTTTATAGGTTCTTTCCTCTTCTAGTTACTCGCTCTACTTGTGTATCTCCACTGCTGTTTATCATCATTGTTTCTCTCTTTCTCTCTCTCTCTCTTTTACACTGGTTTATTCTTATTCATATATTTATCCTCATAATCGTATATTGGCACTCAGCACAGTATATTGTTGGTACAATGTATAACACTTTGCTTTAAAGATGTAGCTATTCGCTTATACATCTATATTTCTCTCTTTTATGTTGTAAGCACTTCCGAGTGTTACATCTATTGGCATAATAAAAAAAAAAAAATTTTTTTTTTTATAGATAAATACTAGAAAGTAACAGAGTTTTTGGATTGTCTTATGTAATTTGTTTTTTTAAACTGAACTTTCTATCATTGAAAAAACATTCATTCAATAAATTTTTATCTTTTATTATCAAACATTCGAGTAGATTTAACAAGGAAAGGTTCCTAGGGGTGTGTTCCGTGGATTTTAATGAAACCTATGTGAATTTGTTAAGACAAGTATATCTATCTTAGGTATGAAACAATTAGCGGCTATGACTATCTCGATAAAAAATTATAGTTGAAAGATTTTCCGAAAAAATTGAGATATATACTCCGCTATAGTTTTTTTTCTTAAGGATGTTTTTCTTTTTCAGTCACGATGGTTAAAGGCGAGTTGCATACTATTTTATAGAGTATGAATAGCTCTACAAAATAGCTTATCTCGTTTGTTTCGCTACAAATGCAAGAGAAGAAACGATCATGCGACTATTTCAGGTATACCCAGAAGTATAGCTTTATTTTCTCGAAACTTGATGACTTATTGTTTTGTCTATTTTCAAAACAAAAAGTGCAACCATAAAAAAGTTGATCTTATGTAAATTATAGAGGTTTTTATGGTGTATCTTTTGATATATTTTGTTTTTAAATTAAATATATTAGTTGATTGGAAAATAAAACACAAAATGCGACCATTAATTATGTGGCATCTGTTGTTTCGAGAAAATAAACCCATATACTTCTGGATATACATCAAATAGTGACATGATCTTTTCTTCTCTTGCAAAATTCTTAAGAAAAAATCCTTAAGAAAAAAAATATATAGCGGAGTATATATCTCAATTTTTTCGGAAAAATGTTTCAGCTATAATTTTTTATCGATTCAGCCGTAGTCACTAACTGTTTCATACCTGAGCTAGACTACATAAGTTTCATTAAAATCCACGGAACACATCCAGGGATGTTTTCTTGTTAGAGAATAAACTATTGTTTTGTTAATAGAGATAATTTTGAGAAAAAAAACTTCAATTATCAATAATGTTCATCTAATAAAAATAAATAAACTAATGAAAATGATCTCGATAAATGATCTGTTACATTTCTAATATTGTTCACGTTTGATATTTAGTTAGAGAGAGAATGTCCTTATTAATTATATTAGTTTCCTCTTTTGACCGAACTATAGAAACGATAAAGATAATAAACGATCTATATTGCTACTTATTATTAAGAGAAAAAAAAATTTATTTCATATCAAAATTGTTTTATTATTATTTAAATGAATAGATGAATCTATACCACATGAAACTATAGATAATTGTTATTTTAATGTATTTTATTCAAATGGAAGTTAAGTTCATATAAGTGTTTAGATGAAAATTGTTATCAATATATGGACATAATATCATAATAAGATCAACAATATCAAACTAATTATTTATCATTAAAATTTTCATCTTATTCAACACATAAAAATCTTCTTGAATCAACGTCATTAATAACTTCTCGTGCTTCATATTTTTCAAAACACCGTTCAAATGTTGAGCGTCTTCTTTAAATTTAATTTCACAGACCAGTTATCAATGATGAATCATTTCAACTTGATCAATTAAATTTATTATCTTATTCTATATCATATATAGATACATATGAACTTATGTTTATTAGTGATGAACAAAACATAATTGATACATTAAGATTAATATTTAATTATACTCAATATGATAGAATTAAATGAGAGTTAGTTAAAAGTATTGAGAGTCCTCCACAATCTCCATGTTTTCAACAAATTCCATTTATTACAAATCATTCTATTAATAATAATCAATATTATTGTCATTTAATTATTTTAGTAGGTTCAAATATTTTCTTATGAAATGAGAAAAAATTCTTGTTTTTTGGATTACACTTGGTTTTATAATGATTATTTTATTTAATAATAATTATTATTTAAATCATAGATTAAATCAAATACTCAAACAGAATTAATAACTATTATTTAATCTTTTTAATTTAAAAATAAAGAATTATTATCAAATGGTGATGGCAATCGACTGATTTTATATGCTTTACCTTTTGATCCATATTCACCACATTGCCTGCGATTATTGAACTAATAAATAATTATATTATACGAAGGTTGTTTTAGCATAATTTTAAAAAAACTTTATTATTACTACTTTTTTATCTTTATGAATAAATTTGAAATTATTTTGAGTTCATTTCATGATTAAAAAATCTTTAAAATATAATTTTGATCTGAACGATCCGTTATTAGAAATTCAAAAGCAATTTTTAAAAGCAAATTTTTATCGAATGTGAAAAATACTCACAATTTTCGACTTCGTTTCATCCCTTTCATACTTTATTTGATAAACAATATTTAATTAGAAAAAAACTCGAAGAAAATCCTAATCTAACCTCCAACCAAGACTTATCATTGTTTTACTCAACTTGTGATCTATATTCATCAACATTTATCACAATATTCAATGAACAACATCGATCTCAAATTTTGTTCAAACAAAAGTCAAATTATCGAAAACAAATCAAACTTTTCAGGTCAAATAGTCGACTGACATAAATTTAATAAACACTATGCACGAAATGAAATTTTAGATAATATTGACATAAATTATAATATGATTCAGATCCTCATTTTTTTTATCAGAAAAAAATTGTTTTGTTATGGATTAATAATTGAAAATATTCATATATCAAGGAAGATATTCTTTCAAATTGTTTTTAATATGTAAAAGATTTATTCGTAACAGATTGTTTGTTTAGTGAAATATTCTTAATATGTTGTTAACTAAATTACCCATCGTTTATTTCGAGCTCGTTTGATGAAAGTCTTCGTCTTGTTCTTGTTGTTAAATCGATATTCGCACATCGCTTACCATAGTAATTTGTATAAACCAATATTGATATGATTAATACGATCAATGTTATTTGTCTTATTTGTTCATGCGATTAATGAGTAATTGTATTTTTGATCACCAAAAAAAAGATATTTTTGATCACAAAATGTTTTAGAGAGTTGTGATTCTTCATCAAATCTTGTTTGTTTGTCATGTACTTACATTTCATTATTTAATCTTCGTTCGTAATTTGCTTACATTTCATTCTCTATTTTTTTTCATCATATCACTCGCATTTGCTCATACCTTTCCTGTTGCTGCTTCTCGTATATATAAATACTTTAAAGTTTTTCGCTTTTAAAAATGTAAAAATCAAATTGGATTCTTCTGTGTAGTTAATTCACTTGATGATGTTAAAGCTGTAGCTAAATCACATAATGTGTGTCAATATCGAACAAATAATCTTAAAGATCATGCAAAATACTTATTTAAATGTAGTTAATATCGTAAATATTCATCGTGTAATTATGAACTCATAGCAGTTGTACCTGATGATGATCCTAACACAATTACGGTAATGTTCAAAAATACTCATATTCATACCGACCGTAACCAAACATTTCGTTTATCATCTCCACTGCGACAATCTGTTTCACAATATGTTCGTGCTGGTTTAACAGAATCTTAAATTCGTTCGTCGCTCTCAATTGATCATGCAGCCATGTCCGTGTCATCAAGCAAATTAAAATATATATATTAAAAAAAATAAGAATATTGTTTACTTTGTTAATATTTCAATGAATATTGTTTATGTTGTACATTATATTTTACTTTGTTAAAAAATAAAAATATGAGATGCATTGTAAAAAATTTGGTGATCATTTGTATCTAACGATTTTTGGTGATCAAAAGTATCTTTTTCTGGTGATCAAAAAATTGATACTCCGATTAATCATCAGAAGAATAAGATATTGATGAAGAATATTCAGAAGAATTATTTAATAGAGAATATTCCTTTTTAGTTAATAAGTTATGTTGACTAGAAAATAATGTTGAAGCTACTATTTTTACTTGAACATGCATTTTTATTAAATATCATCAACGAAATTACAAATACTGAAAACATTTTGTAATAATTAATTCATTTTCAATTCTCCTTCAGTTTCCTTCTCAATAATCGATTTTGTCTCTTGAACATGCAAATAGCATTTCATTTTAAAATGTCACCTTTTTTTGAAAGTTTCATGCTCTGTTTGACTTGTTACTATTTGTCTTCAACAAAAAAGTAAGAACTTCAGAAAAAAATGACTTTATCAGACTCTACAGCCTGAAATATTCCTACAAACAATTTCAAGTTGTTAAATTTTCTATATTTGATCCTTGCTGGATGGATATCTAGTAAAAATATTATGTTATAGAACTGATAAATTGATAATATTGTATTCAAAAATAATTAAATAGTGTTTTAGCTTATCATTGAACTTTGATAATATACCATTGAGAATAATTTC
>CAJNOP010001124.1:0-16638 GCA_905250075.1 Rotaria sp. Silwood1
TTCATACGAAACTTTTTAAAGGTTTCGGTTTTTGAAAGAAAATGGTTTGGTAGGGTACCTTTTTCCAGTGTAGTGAACAACAAATACTTGATAGCTAAATAAGATTTTTATGTAATTAGAAATTTTTTCGAGAAATGTATTCTCGTATATTTATGTCTACATTTTTGGTATTGTAGAACAAAAAAATACAATAATAGGTCGTGAGCACAACTGATGCAAGTACTCAAAGCTCATATTAAAGAAAAACTATAGTTTGAACCAAAAGCGGCGGAACGATTCAAATCTAGGGGAGGCTTAAAACTTTTCAGGCAGCGATGGAAGAGTGATATAAAGGGAGGAAGGATTTTTTAGCTTTCTAATTCTAACTCTTACTGGAATTTTCTTAAAAGATGCGCCGTTGAATTTGACAATCTTTCGAGAATTATTTGTTTGATCTTTACATGGACCATTTAAATCACAGAATTTCTCTGTTTAATATCATAAAATGCAATTTAACTATACTAAAAAAAAATCTCTGGTCTGGAAGAGTGAATTCTCACCTTTAGTAAGCTGTCTGTCTTTGCCTTAATTTCTTCAATTTAATGTTGAAATGAAAACATCAGTCTCGGGGCTTATAGAAATATTCTGCAAACGAATCCTAGAAGCTGTCTTCCCTTTATACTGAAAGTAATAAAAATATTTGTAATATACATACATATTTCTTATTCATCTTCGCACAAGAATTTTGACAACCTTGCTTTTTTTAAAGAAGCAAAACGTTCTCCAGACTTATCTTAACCAATTTCGAGAGAGCTAAAAGAAAAGATGTACAAAATATGATAATTTTTCACTTTTCTGAGTTAAATTTGTTCCTCTATTTAAATGATTAATCGCCTAGTTGTCCACTTTTATATCTTTAAAATGATTTTCGAACATGACACGGATCACTTTGATAATGTCATCGTATTGAATAACGAAATTTTGTACATTAAACTTGACTTTAATAATCATTTTGCCATTTCTGACCCGTTCAGTCTGTTATTAGGGAGGAAAATTTCAGTATCTCGCACATCTTTACTTTTTTTTCTCTCCAAAAGGTTTGCAATAAGCCATTCAGATTTTTATCATTTTTCTGTGCGAGAATAAATGCAAAATAGCTATTATTTCAAAATATGTTTGTTAATTCCAACATAATCGGAATTAGAAATGTTTTATACATCTTTTATTTCAGTTTTCTAAAATTCATCAAAAGAAGTCAGCAGGAATTTTTTCATAGTTATATTTTAGAAACCACTGACATCACATATTTTGAAAAAAATTCAAGATTTTAGCATTTGTGCATACAAAGATATATACAAAAGAAATTATATGGATAACTTTTTTGAACATTCGGTATAAATTCAGAATGAGATTCGCAAAACTTTGTCAGAATATGTCAAGTCTCTCTAGCCTTCCTCTTCATTTTCTTGAAAAGGCTCGAGGCTCCTCAGGTCTAATGAGTCCGTTCTCTATGACGCTATCTAACATCTGGCTGAACACACTCTCGATCAAAGAGTTTTCGCTTACTAAATACAAATTCAGGATGAGATCTATAATATTTCTTCAAATATCTGAGCCTCCCCAAGCCTTCCCTTTCTGTTATTATTGGAGGCTTAAGCCTCCCCAAGCCTAAGGGCTCCACCGCCACTGGTTTGAACATAATCTCCAACTTTCTAAAAACAAATTTTACCGTGCATCACAGGTGATTCGTCACCATCAATGTGATAAAATTTCAAAATTCTGTAACAAAAAGTTTCACAAGCATTCCATTAAGAATTTACTTTCAATTACTATCGAACATTCTCTATAAACATTCAAATATTTTGTATAGCGTTAGAATATTTTTTTATCTTGAGAAACATCATCTTCCATAACACATTAAAAAACTATACAACATCATATTATCATTTTATACGTGAAAAATCATCATTTTTCAGATGCTATACATACCAAAAGGGTGTGGGTGTTGTTGTAGGTACGTGTGGATGTAGATATGGGGTGTGTCTTCTCTTCACTTATACCCACACCCACCCACATCCACACCCCACACCCACCCACTCACACCCATCCACGCCCACATCTCGCACTCACACACTCCGAGACTAGTATTTTATGTTCGATGTTAGTTGATCAGTTTTTGATATTCTATAATTGTTCATTACTAATTTTATCATTTAGTCCTAATGTTTCTAAACATACCTGATGATGATCTTCGAACGGTCCAAACAAATCGCATCACTTCTTTGAAAAATTTTGCATCGGTATTCACACATTCTACACTCTTAATAATATACTTTGATATATTATTTTGGAATTATTATAAAAAATTTTTTCACTTCTTCAACTATTTGGAACTCTAAGAATTCTATATAATAATAAATTGTAAAGATATCTGACGAAGACCCTTAAGCAAGATCGAAACGCGTCGAGTAGATCGTTTGCAATCTAAAAATCTTTGATAATATAATTAGATAGGAATTATTACGAATTGAGTCTTAACCTCTTAGTTTATTGAAGGGTTTTGATTCTTTTATGTAATAATAAATTCTAAACGTGCCTGATGAGTCCCTTCAGCAAGGACGAAACGTCGTGTGATGCTCTGAATTTAATCTCTTGTATTCAATAAATTATGATTCTTCTGATTCTTTATAGTAATCATATAGAATTCGTTGCCATCTGATGAAATCCTTAAAGCAAGATCGAAACACGTGTCATGGCAGCTTGTCATTTGGTAAGATTCTAATAAAATCGAAATAATACTTACAGGGTATCCAAAAATCTGCCGAAAAAGTAAATTCGTATAACTACATTATTTATCAAACTTAATCGACCAATTTCTTTTTATAGGATAGGTATCTCTGTGAAGTTTTTATTTATACGGACAAACTTTACAAATAGTGTTCAAAGTGATCACTATTGACTAAAATACGAACATCACCCTTTTTTCGATTTCAGAAAAATATACTATATAGTTTTTCTCTTTTAATGCTTGAGTTTCTCACGTTTTTTTGTGGCGTTTATATTGTGGGATTTTGCGCTATTTTGTTTATGTGTTTGTTTTCAAATGCCATTGCAAAAAGAAGTCTGACAGTGTCAAGTTTGATGATCACGAAGTCCATAAGATCGTTTTAACTTTTCGTACGATGATTGGTGAACCAGAAGAGATGAATCGATCTCATGAGCTGCATCATCATCGGACTTCGCATTATAAGGCTTCCTTTTGCAGTGACATGTCCAACAAACACATATACAAAATAGTGGAAAACCCCACAATATAAATGCCACAAAAAAACGTAAGAAACTCAAGCATTAAAAGAGAAAAACTATATAGTATATTTTTCTGAAATCGAAAAAAGGGTGATGTTCGTATTTTAGTCAATAGTGATCATTTTGAACACTATTTGTAAAGTTTGTCCGTATAAATAAAAACTTCACAGAGATACCTATCTTATAAAAAGAAATTGGTCGATTAAGTTTGATAAATAATATAGTTATACGAATTTACTTTTTCGGCGGACTTTTGGGACACCCTGTAGTATTGTTGTAATTCTACACACCCACACTCTTCTTATACATCATTTTTTGATTGAGTTCAACATTCGAAACAAAAGGTATAATATATAATTTGTTATTATTGAATATTAAATGATTTTATCAATCGTCGAAATTTAAAATACAATTCAAATTTATATTATATTAATATTAAAAATTTTTCTATTGCTGTGATATATTAAATGTTACCATTAAGCCCCTCCCCCCTTTTAGAAATGATTTCTCAGTTAGAATGGGTCTTTTGAGCTGAAAATTTCAGGAATGAGTGATCTTGGGGAGATACGCCTCTGGTAAAAATTTCAGTCTGATTGGCCATACTAAACCGGAGTTTTAGCTGAATCATAGGTCATTTTTGGCCTTCAGGAGGATCGACAAAACTCCGTTGTAACAGGAGTTATCGAGCTCGGCTGGTTTCAAATTAAAGTACATGTCAGTACGCAACTTTTGTCCGAACAGAATTTTGATATTCCATCCTATTCATTTTTTATGAGCATTTTAGTGCGAGGGTCTTAAAATTAGCAGAAAAAATGGTAGGCCAACGACAGTAAATTCCACTTTTCTCAGCCCAGGAACCAACTTTCAATATTCCGTTCGAACAAAAGTTTGCTCTGATCGAGAGCTTTAAAACAAAAAAAATATTGGTGACAGCTCGAAAAATGAGGGAGGAGTTCCAATTTTTCTGATTGGAAACTATGTTCTGAGAAAAACGCTAAAGAAGTTTTAGAAAAGGATTTTTTCATTCAAATCCAGAATATATCATATTACAATGGTATGTTCCACTGAACCGTTTGAATGGACGTAAGAGATGAAGATAACTAACGCCATCTGACATGCTGATTAATATAAAAGTATTTCATTCAATGATAATGCAAGTGGAAGCGCAATTTTTCTGAAACTGAAAACCTTTAAAAACTAGGAAAATTTCTCCGAAAACATGATAGTAGATTTAAAGTTTCATGTGGTAAGTCTTTAAAAATCGAATTATTTTCTAAAAGTCTATATATATTTTGAAAGAGGAGGCTTCGCTGCATCTGCCTGTGATAAAAACTGAACTTCGATATATGTCCCTGAAAAGCTTGATTTTCTAAGGGGGGGGGGGGGGGGGGACCCCCTTAAATATCAAATAAATTTATTAATTGATAAACTTTAAAAATAGAATCAATTCAGCTGATATGATTTGACTGAGTTTTCATCTAATGTCGAACCGCTCCTCATTGTGTGCTTCTTTCTTTTTCCTCTGCTTCTAATTTTTCTTTTATTCTTATTTTAATTATAATGTTCCTTTTAAATTTTTAAACTATTATTTTTTCTACTTATAATTGCAAATGCAGAGCCCTGATGAGTGTTTCACTATTTTAATAAGCAACACGAAACGCATCAGTGAAATTAACTCTGCATTTTTTTCATTATTTTAATTTAAGCACATTTATTTGTTATCATTCTATTGTTTGACTTGATCGATTGCTGAAAAGCAAAATCTGAGAATAGCAGATGAAACTTGTCTTCTCGTTAAGAGATAGATCGGTCTATTTTCAATTGGTTCTACTCGTCTTTCGAGTAAAATTCGTTAGTATCTTGTTTTTGATTTCACTTAGATTAATTATGCATATACTTGCCACTTGATAATTATTCTGAGTAATTATGAAATACTTGCATAGTGTTGTGGTAACTACCCATCACACATCCACACCTAATTCATTGTAAACATATATGATGAGTCTCTAAAATAAGAACGAAACGTTGTCTGATGCTCTGAATTCAATCTCTTACCTTCTATGTATTATTTTGGAATTATTACGAATTGTTTGTAACTTCTTCAATTATTTGGAGTTCTGAATTTCTATGTAATAGTAGATTGTAAACATACCTGATGATAGTCCTTCAACAAAGTTGAAACCCGTCGTGTGATGCTCTTAATCTCGAAAATCTTTCATAAAATACCTACGGTATTGTGGTAGCTATACACAACTACTATTGAGATGTGTCTACTTATTACTCAAAGTAGATTTAGTATTATGTATTAATTCGAATTATTTTGAATCTTTTATACTAATATTTGTGCCACTTGAGAAGATTTAGTCAGCAACATCGAAATTGCCTGGTATTTGTGGTACGTATAACACACCCACACCTTCTTTGATATTTGTTTAAAATTTTCACTTAGAATAGATATTGATTTCTCTAATCGATTAAGATTACTGTTAAAGTTAATTTTATTGTCGAAAATTTAATGGTGCAAATGTCTTTATATTTATTATTGTATCTATAAATATGTAATTCAAATGTTTTTACCTATATTAATATGAATTATATTCCTATGTAGATATAATATTAAGATTCTCCCTGATGAAGTCCCGCCATGGACAGAAACAACCGTTGTCGTGGATCGGCGATATTTCTAAATTCAACACCCACCTTTATATATTACTTAAATTATACGTTTTTTGTACCTTTGAACTTATTTTGTTGATTGTCTTTCGACTCTCATAGAAATTCGTTTCAATACTAAGGTATATTATACTTTAAAATTTAAGTTATATCTATGTAGTATTAGATTTCGAACATATCTGATGACGACTACATGAGTTGTAGTCGAAACACGTCGTATGTTGGTTGTAAATCACTCTTTTATAAACACATCCACATCCCAGGAAAACAATGAAAATCGCTGGAAAGTGGAAGCAGTATTCCGGCTGGAAATTATCGGGTTTTCCTAATGATTTACGGCCGGTTTCTGACTGAAAGAACAGAAAGTTGGTCGGAATACTGCTTCCATGTTCCAGTAACTTTCGATGTTTTCCGGCAGGAACCGGCCCATACTTCTTGATCTGGGGACCACAGATTATTTGATTTTATACTCAGACATGTTTCAGATATGCATTGCCAATCATCAATTGATGATGATGATGTTGGGTGCGAGTGAGGCAAGACGTAGATTCAAACTCACACCTTGTTGTCGCGGCTGGATTAGAGATGCATTGATAGCAGTAAGCCACCGACTCGCCATTTAGCGGTAGTACCATACTATCGATGAACGATGAATCGTCATCGTTGCATCCCTAATTTAACCGTTACAATAGTCTTGTTTTCATTCATTTTTTGAATCAACGGTTGTATCTCTCAAATCTGCATTGTGCTCACACTGCCATAGAAATATACGATAATTTTTTTTATATCAATATCCAATTAAACTCACTTTGCTAATTAAGTATCGAATCTTGCAAAGGATCCCTTCTACATTTGTTTTGAAAATGGCCGATTGTATGTTTCCAATCTGCAGAGTACCTGCGTTGAAGGACGTACGTGGGTAAGGACACTTTTTTTATATCGATAGAGAAAGCAGTATCAGTTTTTGAATTAAGATTCTAGCCGTGACAACAATCTCTTTTAGGTCGCTTTCGAAACTGACCGATTATACATCTTATCTCAGCTGGATAGCGGCGTTGGAGGGATGTCCAAGGATTGAGGAATAGAAATTCCTTCTCAGTTCCCTCACAGTTCCATGAATGTTAAACTTTAAAAAATACAATACCCTCGATATTTTTTGCTCATGCACTCATTTTCACCAAGAAGTTTGTGAACATGAATGTGTCGGTACGAAAACTATTTCAGAAAGAAGCATCACTTTGATTTTCATGAATGGGGAAACTATGAGGGAACTAATGACCAATTCTCGTTTTCCCGAGGAACTATCATAGAAACGCTGATAATTCCTCTACAGCTTAGGAATCCCTATTCGACTCATTTTTTACGCTGATTCCATATATGACATTTTCATTGCATAATAATCGAGTTTTGGTGACGATAATGGAGATCTATGGAAAGAATGCTAATCTTGTTGTTCCTGGTTTAGACAAAATGGCATTTCTCTGGTGAAAAACAATATTTTTTCAAACCTATACGTACTTTTCTTTGCGGTCAGATGAAGATTGGATTGATGTATGGACTGAAGAAAAGTTTTGAAAGAAAAGACTACATAGATTTGCAAGAGGAGGATGTCATCATGTCTATTTTCCGTCGTCATTGATCTCATGGAAAACGACAAGTGTGTCCAAACTTGTTGAGTCACTTAAACTTACATGGTCATACTCAGGTTGAGATGCTGCATCCGAATAAAATAGTTTTAGAAAAGTATAATGAATGCAAAGGAGTGAAGTTTTGAATTTTTTTAGAAAATGATCATTTGTTCACTGTTTTCATATTTTTTAGTATTTTCAAGATTTCGGATCCAAAACTTGATCAGAACACAATAAAAAATAGATATTCGCAATCAGCTCGACGGGCTCTATCAAATCATGTATGAATAAAAATAACTTTTATTGTTCCATTTTTGCATTTGGAGCACTTTGAGAAAATTTACTTTTTTATATTGACAGATGATATTTTATCTCTTTCGGTATTAACCATTTACGTGGGACAATATTTTGTTCTACATTCGTTTTGATATTGGCTGAACATTTCTTTAAAACACATGGCTACCTGTGATAATGGATGAAGGCAACTAGATTTCTTTTTCTAGATTGATTGACAATGCAGTATTTGTTTTCATGTATGCATTCAACTGTGACGCTAGTATCTTCAATAAAAAATTGCTTTTGCAATTGCCTTTTGTATATTTTAAATCGGTTTGCCACGTGCGTCGAACAAAGAACGTAAAGGCCTTCTTTTTATTATATCGATAGACAACATAGTATCTGTTTCTGAAATGTGAATCTACCGGTGAGTGTACTATTTCTTATACAATCGTTTGCAGAATCATCCGTTGTATATTTCAAACCTGCTGGGCACTTTTGTTGAAGCACGAAGTCAGAATTATTTATTTTTTCGTATATCGATGCGCATTTTGTATAACTATATGAATTAAGTATGAAGCCTTGACAATAGTGACTTCTATACTATTGAGACCGTCGTCTATTCTACGTTGAAATACGTGTAGATAACCGATTTCAAAAATGAAAGTAAGAACTTTGTTTTTTCTAGATAGAGACAGCAGTATGTGTTTCTTCATTAAATGACGAACATTAATAATAGATTTTTGTACATTGCTTTCAGAATGGCCAAACATTTTTTTCCTCTCACCTAGACACGTGCGTCGAACGACAAAGGCAAGAATGGTTTTGTCTGTATATATGTAGATGAAGTAGTAATTATTACTTAACTAGGTAACAAGCAGTGACAATAAGCTTTTGTGCATCTTTTTATACTAACCGAGCGTAATTTTTCAGAACACATGGCTATCTCTCACGAAAAAAAATTTCGTATTATACAGCGTTAAAACGGAAACTTTTAGGAAAAATTATAGTTTTGCGTTTCAACGCATCATTTTTATACACAACGCCTCTAAACGCATCTTTTTTTGACTCCAACGTGTTCTTTCAAATTAAAACGCAATTTGAAAACATCATTTGAATGCGTTTAGTTTTATGCATTTGAACGCGTTTGTTCCCTATCCATTCAAATGCGCTTTATTTACCTTCTTTTATCGAGAAGCGAGTTTTTTCGAAGCACGTTGGAATGCTGTCCTTTTTAGTACGTTTTTCTCGAAAAAACGGATATTTTGCAAACGCGTTTAAACGCATTATTTTTATTGCGTTTTTTTTTATTAGGAAAACGAGAATTTTTAGAAATAAGTTTTATTATTGTTTACATTCGTATTTGCGTAAAGCTAGTATTTTATGAAGTAGAGTCTGCTATCATTGAGGCAAACATTTTGCAGCATTATATTCAAAATATGTCACTTAAATAAACTTGTATAGAGGTGAATTTTATTAATCTAATATAGCAGAAATGTATCAGAATATTACGAAAGAAATAGTTACGTAATAAAAAAAAGTGAAAGTACACATGAATTAGATCAATTTTTATCTGATATTAAAAAGAAATCTGACCAAATTATGAGATCTATAGATACGGTGATATTCGGATAACAACTCTGCTAAAGGATTTTCGTGCAAAAATTAGTCAGATGAAGTTCGTTTTTAATTCTTAACAAAATTCCCAAAGATCCATAATTAGAATAATATTTTTATAAAATTTTTAACTTATTCAATAAGATTAGATCTGAAAGAATAAATATCGCATACTCCTGTATCCCCCTCATAATATTCTACTCAAATGTTAGCTCGACTTTCTTTTGTTGTTTTACATTTAGATGATCTGTTGAATTGATATATTGTAAAACTATATACGCCTTCTTTCCTTATATTACTTTGTTCCTAATTGCTGAATTTATGATCTCATCTCACAATGTACTTCAATCAATGACGCAATGTTGATCTGAGGCTTGGTGAACCTATGGCAAAATGTGCTTTGACATACACACAACTTTCATTGGATAAATCTGTAAGAAAATATTCGCCATTTGTTTCTGTTTAGTAGCCTGAAATTCATTTTGGGCTTAAATTAATATTACCAGAGAAAATTATAAGAAATCTTTATAGATGGCGCCACATATTTCTCTGATTTCGTGCTTTTCTCAGAAGAAGTTAGGTTACACCCAAAATGATTGTCAGATTAATAAATAGAAGAAGCTGTCGGATAGTGTGTTAAAAATTTCTCCAATAAAAGTGTTGTGTATGTTAATATGTATGTTATCGTGGATTCACCAACTCGTAGATCACATCATCATACAAAGTGTTTTCATCGGATAAAAGTTCTTATAGAAACATTGTTTTTTTTGTTTATGAATTAATTTTTTTTGGGATACATCTTAATTGTCCCTTTACAATGTCCAAAATGAACTGATAGATGGTGCTCATATAGATAAATGCTACATACACACATTTCTTGGAACAATTGAGTTTCATTAAAAAACTCAAATTTATTATTAGAAAAAAAATCACAATTTATAGAAACTTGACTTAATGGAGTATAGATCTAAGAATATAGCTATAGCGACCCTAGCTTAAACATATGAGTATCGAAATATAGTTGTAAGGATGTGTGAAGTAAATATATATAAGGGTATAAGTGTGAGTATAAGGTTATAGTTATAAGAATGTAGGTATAAGAGTATACGTACAAGGCTATAGAAATCAGGGTACAGGAGTAAGGGTATAGATATAGGACTATAGGAATACGGATATAGGTGTAAGAGCATAGGAATAAGTAATAAGAATCCCTGGAGAGTCTCCGTCAGATTGCTGAATTCTTTAGAAGTCCCTAAAAAGTCAAGCAAAAAACGAGGAATCCTTCGGCTATTTCCAGAGAACTCATCTGGGATGCCCAAAGGATTTGTCGTTTTTTGTTTCATTTTTTAGGTACTTATCAAGGATTTAGCAATCCGACAGAGACTATCTGGAGGTTTTATACGAAGGATCAGCTAGGGTTATGTAAAAAACAATGCGTTACATACTAATAAAACGCATCGCAAAGAACATGTTCTTGAACTACTTGTTTGTGTTTTTACTGGAAAAATACGCGCTTCAATGCGTCTTAAAAAGTGTGTTTTAAGTCTCGCGAAAACATGTGAGCTGAAAAAGAAACGCATTCGAACGCAAGTTTTTTCAATTTTTTTTCGTGGGTAACTATATTATTTTTTCTAGATTCATAAACAAAGCAGTATCTCTCATTGATTTATGTATTCAGCTGTGACGTTAGTATCTTAAACGTTTGCTTTTGCAATTGCATTTTCTATATTTCAAATCGATTTGCTACGTATATCGAACTATGAACATGAAGACATTTTATATTACATTGATACACAACGTACGTAGTTTAGATCTTTGCAGGTTCGTGTTTACAGTCTATTCAGATCTTACTTTTCAAGATCCTATCAAGATTTATAACTGATCCTGTTCAGAATCCTGACAAAAGTGTGTGTAAAGGTCTGATCAAAATTTGAGCCCGTTTTTATCTGGGATATGTTCAAAGTTTTTAAATTTTTAGGTCACAAGACGAATTTTAATACTAATGCTCGCTAAAATCTCAACAGTTATACATAGGAGCATTTTTCAAGTATTTATTATATTTTGTTGCGAAAATAACGGAATTCAGCGGCCTACTAGGATTTTATCCTGATCATGTTCGAGCCTTTTTGTAAATAAACAGAGAGCTTCTGCAAAATCCCAGATTATTTTTTAGATCTTTGAAAGATTTCTATAGAAATCGATTTGAAATTTAGGCCGGAAACACTAGTATTTTTTGCGATTTTACCTTTGTAGGAGATTGAAAAAATTATTAAATTTGGGTATTAATTTCAGTTTAATTATTGCACTAAATTTTTTCATTGAATAGCAATTTTTTTAATAAGTGGCAAATCATTTGGAACAGTGGTTCATAGTTTCGATTACGTGTATAAAAACTTAGGAATAGAGTTTTCAAATCGAATTGAAATTAACAAAAAAAAATAGTGGAGCTTTGTAAACTCAAACGAGAATTAAAGTGACATTTTATTTTAACTGTTTTAGATAATTTGAGTTAACTATTCAGTCAAAAATTGTGATATGGAAGCTTGTAGCTATATATAATAAGATAGTACAATTCAGTCGAGTAAGCTGATCAGGTTATAGAGTGAAAGTCTGGAGATAGATCATTTATGTGTTCATTTCTATTCTCTTCTCTTTTCGAAATTCTACAAAGATCCTGTCAAGAAACCATATAACAGCCACGAGGAAAGCTGGTAAAATCTTGCAAAATGTAGACAGAAATTTTTTTTTCAATTAGGAATTATTGAAATCCTGGAAGAATCCTGATCTTGTAGCAATGAGTAGCTGCTCAGGATTCTTCCAAGATCTGGTTCCAAATCCTGTCAAAATCTTTGATATTTCGTGGCTATGCGTTTCTTTCAGGATTTACAGTTTTCTGAGCCTACTCAGTGAAAAATATTTCTATCAAAATCAAGATTATTTTTTGACTATCAATGGATAGATCTCAGTTTTCCTCTCAATCATCCAGTTTTGACACAATAATCAGATTGAAATCGATTATAATCTTAAAATCTATTGAAAAAAGAATCCAATCAATCGATTTTTCTTAATTTTTTAAGGGGCAGATAATGCAAAATTAAAGCAAATGTTTTTTTGTTTTATACATGGTTAGATAGAGCTCGTCGCGCTGAGTAAAAAAAATATATATAAAATTTTTTTTGCAAAGCTTTTGATAAAAAAAATTCAGCTTTTTTGATAGTCCAGAATGCTTCATTTTTTCCTAAAAATCTTTTTTTTTATGATTTTTTTCAATTGATTCATTTCGTTTGAATTATAAAAATGACATATTCAGATTCATCGTGAAAAACTGCGTCGATTGCATCTTTTTTTTGACCTATTTTAAATATTCCTTAGTAAAAATATGCTCATAAAACATGTAGAGCCTGAGAGGAGAAAGACGTAAAAAATTGTTGTGTCATGGATTTCTTTGCAAAGCTATCTAGTTTTTGCTTCTTAGGATATAGCTGAGTTTTATATACCGTTAAAACTGTCAGACAATGGCCTTCAAAAGTATAGCTTTGATTTTTCCAAACTATTATTGTGTTGAAAAGAAATATAGTCATTTTTGCAACTTATATTGTAGTCAAGGGAATCATTTTTCGTTACCCACTTCACTTTTGGTTTAAACTCTGTTAAAATACACTGTAATAGGTAAAATTTCATCAGAAATCTAATGAATACACTTAAAAGCCATCTATGTAATTATCTTTTACTTCCTTCTGAATGCAACAATCTCAACAGTGAACGGTAACTATAATGAGTAGAAACAGTAACAAACTAAAGAGAGAATAGTTTATGCAATCATCACTGTTGAGAATCGTATTTGTTATTTTTCTGTGTGATTGAATTATTCCGCTACATAAGTTGCTAAAGAACAATTTAAGTGCTTGTTGGTAAGTTTTTCCGTCACAAAAGGCCTGTAAAGAGCACCAAAACCGACGAAAAATTTTTAAGTCAATTTGTTTATGAGCGAAAATTTGATATGATTCAAGAATCAATTTCAAGATGGTATTATACGTCTGATCAATTCTTTTTCTAACAAATCGTTTTTAGTAGCAACAGACGCCTTCTATTGCATTTAGTTCGCATTGGAATTTCGGATAAAAATGTATTTTGATGCTGTATATACTAGCTAGTTCTTCGAGACATGATGTCTAAAATATAGTCCAATAGAGAGACACCTAACATAATCAATTGAACTTACAATTTTAAATGCTGGGTGATTAGATAAAATATCTCTTAATTGTTCAAGTTTTAATTTGGTTGGTAATTTAACATTAAGATCTTTACTTATTTCAATCAAACCTTTACTTAAACCTTTATTTGAACCGATCTTAAAGTAGCAATCGATAACTTGTTTTACACCTTGTTGATCAGCATATTTTATCGTGCCAGTTGGACAACGAGTACCGATGGACTTTCCAAAATTAAGTAAAGAATAAGCTTTAGCTGTATGCGTTCGAGCATTGTCAACTATAATATCGATTTTATGTTTTTTAAATTCTCCTTTAAACTATAGTAGTTTGAACTAGGGATACAACGGTGGCGGTGAATCACCTCTTCACCATCATCAATTCACCGGTTCAAACCAGTAACCGATCCTTACGGATTAACCATTTCATTGGTTCACTGTTCTACCGGTAACCAATTTTCATTAGTACTAGGCTGATATCGATTTATACCGGTTCAGAGTGTATTCGGTTTCTCAAAATTTTCAACTTCAGTTTTTTTTCATCAGGGACAAGATTTATTTCGAAAGTAACGAGTTTTTGTATAAGGCTTACCGAAGGTAATCGGAGTCGAGAAATCCAAATCTGGAGTCGATTTTTCTAGATTTTGAGTTTGAATTTCTTGAAAAAAGCATTCTCACAAAATATTCTTTTTTATGAAAAAAAAAATATTGTTGTACTAAAAAAATGATTTTTTTTTGTGAAAAATTTTGTCTACGAAAAGAATGATTTTTTTTACTAAAAGAACATTTTAGTGAGAAATGTTTTTTTTTAGTAAGACAAAAATTTTCTATGAAGAACAACAGATTTTTTATGTAAAAGACATGTTTTTGCAAAATATGCAAGCTGAAAACTTCGAGGAACCAATGAGAGAGTCGGATTCCTCGATTTCGATTACCGTCGGTAAGCCTTATAAAAACTCATTATTTTCGAAATAAGTCCTTTCTCTGATGAAAAACACTGAAGTTGAAAATTTTGAGAAATCAGTACACTCTGAACCGGTATAAACCGATATCAGCCTAATATCGGTAAAAATCGGTTAGCCGGTAAGGATCGGTTACCGTCACTGTTGCATCCCTAGTTTGAATAAACGCTCAAACTGAGTGAGAATTGTAGAATTATCAAAATAAGAATCGTAACCTACATCAATATATTCAGTGGCACATTTTTCAATGTAATTAACACCATCATCATTAGCTAGACCAGGATATTTTTCTAATGCCTGGCTGTATTATGTATTATCCAATGTGAAGAAAGGACCTGATGGATGCATTACTAAATAATAGCTGATCATAGCGGATCTTCCTCGCCCGTTTCAAGGAAAACGGTGCCGAATCGCCGAATAACCACCGTTTGGCAGAAACTTCTCCTGAACGAAAAGTACTTTCATCAGGAATTATATAGAGGCAAGAACGCATTTCGAAAGATAAGGGTGTGGATGTGGGGTGGGTATGTGGATGTCCCGGTTTAGAAGAACGCAACAGCTACGCCCTCCAACATATCCACACCCTCACACTCATACCCCACCCTGGTGTTGTGTTTGATATGCCCAACTTGTAAATAGGATAGTTTGGGGAAAATTCTTGCATGGAAGTGAAAGAGGGTTTTGACTAAGAAAACAGAAACGCTATTATAGATACAGTATTTCCGAAAAAAATTATGTATTAGGAAGCCATATGTTGATCGAAACGAATATTTTGTGAATGACGATTGTTAATATGTGGTGAACTATTGAATGAGAAAAGTGATGTTATTCCACAGCCACTCTTGCATGGCCCACACCCGCGTGACAAACATCTCGAAATTGTATTTTGAATTTTTGGATAGCAGAGTTTTTTATATTATTACTAACTATTGAAATAAATTATTATTTACCACATTTATTAATTTTTGTGTCTATAAAAAGTACTTTTTATTTTAATCACTTCTTCGATTTTAATCCAATTTTAGAATTTTATGAAATACAATTGTTAATTTATGTTGAAGTAATTAGCGAGAAGAGCTAATCGCTCTAAGTCCCTCCCACAGACCTTAACAGGTTTTTGAAGAACAGTTTCATGATGTTTGACATTTTAATCTCGAAGAGATTGTGCTGAAAACATTTTATATGTAATTATAATATCTGTTGTATTATATAGCAAGTGATTTTTCTCACTTGTTTGCCTTCAAAATTTGTCGTCGCTTTATTCTGATTGACCTATGAACTAAACATAAGAAGATTCGGTCGTCATAATTTATAATGATTGTTTTTAGCTTGTCTCTGTGATTCCTTTATTTTTTTTAGATTCATTTCCTTAGTACCATGTCCATATTTAGGTATTACAAAGTAAAAACTTACCGGCAAGTATTTGTATTCGTGACTGTCTTCGTACTCCTTTACTCTTTCGTTCTGAACCAAAAAGCAGAATTGATATTGTTTTCGTGGGCGGGTAAGATTCTGATGAAGAACTCAAAACAATGCGTGATCATTTTTCGTGAACAAAGCGGTCGCCTGGGCAATCGCTTATTCATGTTCGCTAGTGCCTTTGGCTTATCGCTCGATTATTCATGTCAATTGTATATAGATCAATCTGTGATGCAAGAGCTCCGTCAATCATTTGAACTAAATATATCGAATCTTATGGTAGAACTTCCACAGAATTATTCTACGTCGGTGCAGAAAATACCTAATCACTGCTCTTTTATTCCACAACTCTTCCATTCTAATACTTCTCAGTTTATTGAATTAGCTGGATACTGGCAAGTACACAAACACTTCATCAAACATATAAACAAAATAAGACGCCATCTACAATTCAAGCGGATATTTTTAGACAATGCTAGTACTTTTCTTGATAAAGCCATCAAGAAAAGTAGCACAACTTCGGTAGGAATACATATACGACGAGGAGACTTTTTATTAGTGCGACGTG
>CAJNOP010001124.1:16738-50580 GCA_905250075.1 Rotaria sp. Silwood1
AAAAACACTCCTATAACCCTGAGTGTAAAAATACTAAGAGTGTATGAGTGGGTGTATGTGTATGGGTGAATATAAATGTTTCTGTGTTGCTCACATCCACAACCAAACCCATACCCACACCCTTAATTCATTTTTTTGTTTGGATGATAATGTGCTATATATAAACATCCATCATACTTTTTCCTCAAAAATATTATATCATACATGATGGATAATTCAAATAGTACATTAGTTGAATATATGGCATTTATACAAGATAAAAAGTTCGACGAAGCTATAGAAGTGTGCATATATTACTGTGTATAAGCCATTTATCTTTCTTAATAACTTTAGATATTCAAAAATATCATAAATCCCATTCTACACACAGAAAAAAGTGAACTGGTCTTATGTATCAGATATTGTATATCAGCTTTTGCTCAACTTAAGGATTATGAAAGTAAGCTACGTATATATATAGATTGAAGTAGCTCTAAATGGTGAATGGTTTCATCTAAATTTTGTTATAAAATGCCTTGATCTCTTGACGAATAGAATTTGAAAATAGAACAGTATTCTAAATCAATACTACAATTTTCTATATTCCTACTTGAGAACTTTGAGATCTAGTCGAAAAGATGAATCATTGAATGAATTGATTATTTAGAAGCTAGTATCGCGCTTTTAGTAGAATATTACTCAATGCTGTTTTCTCGTTTTCTCTTTTTCAAAACTACAAGGTGAACCGATCTTTTTTCTTCTAGTGATTATCAACGATTGTTTACAATTAAAAGAATTAGACTTTACAATCGGTGACGACGAAGAAATTTTAATGATCGAAACGTAAGTTGACATATCTTTTTCATTAATATATCGTAAATATTTTGCTTAGTGAAGCGTAATATCGATTAGATGCGGCAACAACAATAAACAAATTCGAAAATATAAAACTTAAATATAAGTCTATAAAATGCCAATTAGATAAGTAAAGGTGAAAGATACTTATTGTGTTTCCTTGCTATAAATGATTGTTATCAGCCACGAAGAGTATTTCCTTCTTATGTATTATTTGAAAAAAAACGATAATTTTTTGTCTTCTAGAAGAAAACATTGTTTATTTTTTCTTTAACTCTTATTTATGAGACTGACATTTTTGATAAACAATCGCTTCTAGTTTAATTGGACACTACTCAAACAGTATTCATGCAATTAGAGTGTAGAGATGTTGACAAACTTTTTAATAAGTAGATTTTTCTTGAAAATTTCTTGTTAGATTGCTTGATAAATAGTTCGAACTATGAATTCTCTTTTCGTTTTAGAAATGACGCTCTATCTCTACAATTGTCGTTCAAAATAAAGAAATATTTTTTTTTGTGTGTATTAATTTCAAAAAGATAGAATTCAGTATGTTTGGATGATTTCCTTTATTTGATAAATAGTATAATGAAATGATCAATTTTATTCGATTTACATATGAAGATTAAGCAATATTCAATTCTTACAGTCTTTATATATCAATAACATTTGAACAACACTTGAAAGACGTTTTAGTTTCCAAAAACAAGGAAAATTGTTAGATCAACTATAATATTATAAAGAAATAAGCAATTGGTTTCAAGATAATGACATAATCGTTTATACAGGAAAATATTCAATGACTTTGTAAAAGAATATGGTAAAAATTGATGAAAATTAAAGACTACCAATAATTGCAGTAGGAATAGCAAATACAGTTATATGAGATGTTGGTTGTTCTTTTTAACCATCCATGTATTCATGCCATTCTTATTGACCACTTTCTATTCTCAAACATCGTCGAAAAACTAACTTTTCGATATAAACAATACAATATTTTTTTTTATAGATATCATTAAATCTTTTGCTGTATTTGAAGATCTCTATGGTCTATTTGTTCAACACTATCAAAATTAGTTCTGTCCATCTAGAAGGGTTTGAGTGTTGAGTATCGGTTCGATACGATCTCAAATCCTAACCAAACTCAATTGCAGAAGACTTGTATTTCTGGTATGATCGTTTAATTTCTTTTTATTATTTTATTTTTATAATAATGTGCAATATTGAGAAAAAAAAAACAAATAAAACCAGATCCTTACTTAAAAAAATAAAAACAAATAAACAGAAGAAATATTTTTAAATATGGAATTAAAATGAAATGATATATTTCTATTGGGGATTGCTCAAAAACCACTTTGTCATAAGTAAGAAAAGATATGAATATTTGCGCTATGTTATGACTTAAGCAACGAACTTTCTTTATCATTGATAAAAACAATGTGGATAGTTCATATTTATAAGACAACGTCAAATATATCAATACTGTTATGAAGGAATTTCATCGACATAAGTAAAGAATATTAATCATGAGTGAACAATGAAAGCTTTTTTCAAATATATATGAAATAAAAAAATATCACCATGTAATATAAATTTGAGATTTCTACGAGAAAATTTAAAAGTTTGTCTTATGAATATGAACTATAATGATAATATTCAAGTTTTTTTTTTGTTCGATAAAGTGACTTTGGAGCTATCCTATATATAAATATATCAGAATGTAAAAGATAAAAGAATCCTAATGAATTTCTTGTTCATCTTCACTTTCACTAACAATTAAATTATTTGTTGATCCTTCATTATTACTTAAAAGACGATATTGTGGAGGTACATTTTTTGGCTCTACATAAATTAATTTTCGAGAATGACGACAAGCACACATTGTATAAATAAATGCCATTACCATCACCAAAATAATAAAAATCATCACTAGATTAAAGAAAAAGATCAATAAGCGTGTTTAAAATTGTTGGTTTTTAACAAAGTTATTTACTTAAAAATTTGGACAAATTACTTGGTGTAAAATCAATTAGTATATCTTTAACATTATCTAATGAACCATTTGTTTTACGTTGATTTAAATGAAGTATATAAGACATTAATGGATAAATATCAACATTTCGAAATGGTTCAGCAAGAAGATTACAACGAAAAGCTGGTCCAAACCCATAAAAAATTGGATGCATTGATTCAGCTCGATTATCATAACCATGATCACCGAGTAGATTAGAAGATGTATTACTTGATACAGCTATTTCATAACCAACTTTACCAATAATTAATATATCTTTGACATTTGAATAAAACTTGTATTTATATTATTTTTGTAATAATAGATACAACTTACCACCAATTCGTACATTAGATTTATAATGATATTCATTGGGTATTTGAGATTTTTTGTATACTTCACAATTTTGAATGACTGATAAATTAGCATAGAGACGATCGATATCTGATTCTAAATTATGAAATTTCGGAAGATATTTTTCTTGATATTTAAAAAAAAAGAGCACTCTAACTGCACATACTTTTCAAACAATGAAACTTTTTTGAGAATTAACTTACTGTTATGAACAAATATGTTAACAAAGGAACGACCACCATATGCTGAAAATAATGACTTATCAACATATTGTTCAAGAATAATATTATGATTTTTCGTCACTTCATGCATTCCATGATCAGAAGTTATAATAACATTAAGATTTGCTTTTAAATATTCATCATCATCAATCAATTTTAAAAGTAATCCAACATAATCATCACATTCTTTTAATGTTTGATTCATTTCAGATGATATTGGACCATAAGCATGCCCTATAAAATCAATTAGATTAACAACATAATTTTACTTTTTTGCTAGTCAATTTTACCAGTGACATCAGGTTGTGAATGATAAACAGCGCCAAAATTAATGCGTGTATCAATTGGTTCACGAAACCAACTCAAAATTTGCTTTAATACCGAATCAAATGAACGATCAAATTGAAATGTTTCATATTTAATTGGAAGATATCCATTAATAAGTGTGTCACTACCTGGCCAAGCAATTACACCAGATCGTCGTTGAGTCGAATCATTTGCTAATTGATTGCTTATCCAAATCGGTTGAGTATATGGATTTTGTGACCTAAACATATTCGAAGAATCAACGATATCAATATCGAATTTCATAATATTTCAAAATGAATTACATACCACCATTTCGTATCGTTCATTGTTTCAACAGTTGCAACAGCTTTTAATATTGGATCATATATTGTATTAGCAACGATACCATGAGTTTCTTCATATAAACCTGTTACAATTGTAAAATGTGAAGGAAATGTAACCGTAGCAAAACTATTATCAATATGTTTTACACGAACACCACGTTTACGTAAAGAATTAAAATTAGGTAAATTATATATATCTGGATAATCCCAACGAAATCCATCAAATGATATTAATAATAATAATGGTGGTGAAGATGTTCTACTTAAAATAGGTGAAGTATCAATAACGGATATTAACAAAAATAAGAAAATAAATATAAACATGTTTATCTTAAAATGAATGTAGACTATTTTGTTTGTTCATCTAAAATAAATTATTTTCGTCGATTAGATCTGATCATTGAAAAACAAAAAATTGCCATTTTATGATTATATTAAAGTTTAGTTCTATTAGTCATAGATTAATGATTGTCTGTATTTATTTATTTTTCTTTTGAGTAGATTCATGAGTATCATGTGCAGTAAGGTATGAGAATTTGTTTGGAATACACAAGACAAAAATAATAATAATAATAATAATACACGAAAATATATACAGATCTCTTTTGAAGTATACAAAAAAAAAGAAAACAAAAACAAAAATTGTGATAATCACAGAGAACAAAAAGAAAAAGAGGTATTAATATTTGTAATTATAGATTATCATCACCGATTGTTCGATTTAATTTGAGATCATTTATTTGAGTAAATTTATATTGATTTTGTTCGGCAATTGTTAATGCATCAAGATGTGTTGCTCGTGCTATGGCTGATGCATTTCGAAATGAAACACCTGACCAAACAACAGCCATGATAAGAATTAAAACAAAACTGACTAGTACTAGAAAAAATAATTTATAGATAAAGCATTTCAGAGGCATTTCTTTCAAAAGAAAGAAAAGAAAATATCAATAGGTTCAGTGTTTTATTCAACATGTAAGCAGCATTGCTGAAGTTTGTTGTTATTATACTATGTGTATGTATTAGGACTCATTCGGGTTCGAGTTTAATATTGTCTCTCCGAAATAATAAAATCTGCATAAAACACTGAATATATTAATCTAACAATGATATGAATTCTACTAACCAAGTAAATAAATGACTAAACTTATTGAACCATCTTGTAGTTTTCCTGTTTCTTTTTCAATAATACTAAGTACTCTCGTTGGATCGATTAAAAAAGGTTGAATACTAGCTAAAGAACCATTTGATTGCGGACATTTTTTTATATTAAGTATTAAACACATTAATGCAAATATATCAACATTATGCAATGTTGCTGTATTAGATAATGTAAAATTTTGTTTTAATTGTGGTCCACTTGCATAGAATATTGTTTTCATTGAATCAATTTGATTATCATAACCATGATTACCATGTATTGTACTCAAATTAACACTGATACCACCATCTTCGTATCTATTTTAAGATAGAAAGCAAAAAAAGTATAAAATAAATTAATAATCATACGAAAAGAACGCCGATGAAGTTCATAACCAGCATCAACAATTATAATTAAATCACCAATACGTGAATTATTTTTATAATGATAACGATTGGGTATATCTTGTTTTTTATATATTTTTGTATGTAAAATTTGACTTAGATTTTTAAAAATATCATCAGTATCATTCACTAAAATTACAAAAGATTATGATTTATGCGGATATATTGTTAAACAACTTGTTTTTAAGAAGAATAGCTATCGTCTTTTTCTGATAAAGTATTAGTTAAAACTAACTTACGTGAATTAAGAAAAATATTTATAACAGTTTCTGTTCCAAATGCTTTTAATTTTGTCATATCAACATAATCATCAAGATAGATTGGTTTATCAGTTGCATTAATTTGTTCCATTCCATGATCAGATGTAATAATTAAATGAAGATTACTTTTTAAATTAATATTTTTATCTATTTCATTCAAAAGATAACCTAAATATTCATCACATGTTTTTATTATGTCTTTCATTTTATCTGAATAAGGTCCAGTTTGATGACCTACAAAAAGAAAAAAAAAAACAAACATTTTCATTTAAAACTAAGTTTACAAAAAAAAACATAAAAATAAAATAATAAACTTACCAGTTAAATCTGGTTCCGGAAAATAAATTGCACCAAAATTAATTGGTTCAATAGGATCATTAAACCAATTAAGCATTTGATCAATAATTGCTGTAAATGAACGTTCTTTATCATACGGTTCATATTTTGATATCGAAATCAGATGTTGTGGCCATCCAATAACACCAGATCGAGCATCATGTCTTTCTTCATTTATTGTCCAAATTGTTTTAAATGACCACCATTCATTTGTCATATTTTTCCATGATTGAAAATTATTTTTTGTTTTTGAATCATATATTTCATCGGAAATTAATCCATGAACTTCTTCATAAAGACCTGTAATTAATCTAATCAAAAAACAAAAATACAATAAAGAAAAAAACTCGATAAGAATTAATCTAATAAAAAAAACGTACGTATAATGATTAGGATATGTTGCTGTTGTAAAGGTTGGTATCATGCTGTGAGCATGTACACCCTGTTCTTGTAATCGAGAAAAATAACGTAGTGGTCCATATAATTGTGGATAATCAAAACGAAAACCATCAAATGAAATAAGAAGTAATAAAGGTACAGATTGACTAAGTATAAAAGATAATTTATAAAAAAACAAAAAAAATGAAAGCCATGACATTTTTTTGCTTGTGTATTTTTTTTTAACGACAATATATAATCATGGAAAAACGATATGTTCTTTTTTATTTGATGATAACTTATGACTAATTAAATAAAAGATAGATGTCAGGAGCAGTTTTCTATATTTTTTTTTCGAAAAAGAAAGATCATTTTTACTACAAAAGAAAAGATTTTTATATTAAAAAAAAAATAAATAAATTTTGATAATTTTTTTTTTCTCGAAATATACTTATTGTTTTTTGACATTGTGATTAATTCGATCGGTTAGTTACTTATTACTATCTGAAGAAAAAAAAATAAAATCATGAGTAACGTTGAAGTAGAAATTCAAGATGATGATGATGATAATATTATTGTTGATGATAATGAATCTATAAATCAAATTAAATCAAATGTACGTCATAGAAAAGGTCGTGGTTTTAACGAACAAAATGATCGTTCAGCAATTCAAACTGGTAATTATGATAGAATTATAAATGAAAATGAAAATAATCCTGGACCAGCACGATCAGTTGAAGGATGGATATTATTTATTCGAAATGTTCATGAAGAAGCACAAGAAGATACAATATATGATTTATTTCGAGAATATGGAAATGTTAAAAATATGCATTTAAATTTAGATCGAAGAACTGGTTTTGCTAAAGGATATGCACTTGTTGAATATGAAACATTTAAAGAAGCTAAAAATGCTTTAGATAATGTAAATGGACAAGATTTACTTGGAAATATATTACAAGTTGATTGGGCATTTGTTAAAGAACCTTTAAGAAAATTAAGACAAACTACAAAAAAATAATTATTCAAAACGATAAATGAATGAAAAAAAAAATATATATATATATATAAAATAATTCGAAGAATTTTCTTGTTTTTTTTTTTATTTCTATCTAATTTTTGTTTTAATAAATTTAATTGCATGTTACAAAGAAAGGATTAATGTAACTAGAAAAGAGAAAAACATTCTTGTTTTTTCTTTTCTACACTTACCATTGAGAAGTTTGAGTCACTCTTGCGCAATTCTCTATGAATACAATATATATATGACGCCGTTTTTATATTGTATTTAGCTTCATTCTCTCTAGATTAGTGAGTGATTGAAATTATTAACTTCATTATTATGGCGGTACGTACACAATTTGAAAGTAGTAATGATATTGGTGTTTTTGCTCGATTAACAAATGCTTATTGTTTGGTTGGTATTGGTGGATCAGAAAATTTTTATTCCACATTTGAAAGTGAACTTAGTGATCATATGCCAGTTATTCATTCATCTATTGGTATGATAATTATTTGATTATAAATTTATAAAAAATTAAAGCAAAAATTTTTCATTTTTTTTAAGGTGATTGTCGTATTGTTGGTCGTTTAACTGTTGGTAATCGACATGGTCTTCTTGTACCATCATCTACAACTGATAAAGAATTACAACATATTCGTAATTCTTTACCAGATAATGTTCGTTTAAAACGTTGTGAAGAACGTTTATCAGCATTAGGAAATGTTATTGCATGTAATGATTATGTTGCACTTATACATCCTGATTTAGATAAAGAAACTGAACAAATATTAACTGATACACTTAATGTTGAATGTTTTCGACAAACAATAGCTGATCGTGTTCTTGTTGGTAGTTATTCTGTATTTTCAAATCAAGGTGGAATTGTACATCCTAAAACATCTATACAAGAACAAGAAGAATTATCATCATTATTACAAGTACCACTTGTTGCTGGAACAATTAATCGTGGTAGTGATGTTATTGCTGCTGGACTTTTAGTAAATGATTGGATAGGATTTTGTGGATTAGAAACAACAGCACATGAAATAAGTGTTATTGAAAGTGTATTTAAATTAGGACAACATAATACGACTGGTATAACAACTAATAAAACAATTAAAGATTCACTTGTTGATGCACTTACGTAATAATATATATGTTGTTTTGTTTTGATATATTTTTCTTTTGTCTTATTTTGATAAAAAGAAAAAAAAAACATGAAGAATTTCAAAATGATAATTCAATGGACAAAGAGAATTTTGTCTATTCATTTTCAGATTACATATATATGACCTTGATAATTATATTTTGTGTCAATAAATAAAAAAAAATGTTTTAAATATTTTATGAAATGACAATGATTTTATTAACAATACGAGACAATTTTCTTGTATTAATAATTCGAAAGACTATGCACTTGATTACAAAGGTACATATTCCTATAAAGATTAAGTTATTTATAAAATTTTGCCCTCGATAAACCCTGGTAAATCATCATGTGACTTAATTGTTACGTGGAAAATATTTCAGCACATTCTTCTAGATAATGCATATATATATATATTCTTTTTTATAATAATTGAAAGTATATTATATTCTCTACTAAGATTTGAAACAAAACCGGTAAGTTATACATTGCCTTCTTTTATTTCATTGACTAGATATACTAGAGTGTTTACGAACAGTCAAAAGGGTCATCATATCTTTTTATTGATTGAAAAAAAAAAGCAGGTGCAATACTCTTTCACAACTTATGACTCGATAATTTACGTAAATTATCATGCGCTATTTTTCGTATATGAAAAATAAAAACAAACCCATAATCATAAGCAATTTATTCAAAATTATTCCAATTAGTGTTTGATATATACATCAGAAACAAACCATTAAATTCGAACAAAATCAGATAACCGTGCTTGTAGAAAACGAAAAATATACGATGAAATTACTTACGATGTCAATTATTGCAAAGATGTATACCTACATACATCTTGATATGCTATTAATAGTAGAGCAGTTTTGATATATATGTATGTTTATACATACCCAATCAGACTTTTTATGGCTATTAATTTTTTTTCTAACTACACATATTTTTCTGTTGCTTGATTCGAAATAGGCAATATTTTTCTTTTTTTTTTTGAAGTGAGGTTCGTTCGCAAAAAAAATTAGGTGTGTGCATTTTATCCCATGTTTTTAGTAGACGTCTGATTAGATAATACGAGTCATTAATTTTTCGTTTTTCTTCAAACCCTTTCTGATCTGGCGCTATAAAAAGGCTTTATCAAAAGCAGATAGACATATACAAATAAGAAGAAATTTCATTTTTACATTACTAAAAGAAAAAAAAAACCAAGAAAAATTTTGATATATATATATACAGAGTCAGTGCGATGTCAGCGTCAACATCACGACATTTAAGTTTACGTCGAAATAGTACTGAACTTTTACAACATGCTAAACGTTTACAAGAAAAATATATTCTTCATCCATTTTGGATAAATACATCAATGGGTAAAATTGAAAATATTTCTCATGTTGCCGATATTGATATTGTTGAAGCTGGTTGCTGTAAATATTTATTAATTGAAGTTCGAGATCGTGGTACAACTTATGGTCAATCAAAACTTGTTGTTCGTGGAGATGCTTCTAGTGTTGATCATGGTAAGAATACAAAAAAAAAAAAACCAAATGTATTTTTAATTGCATATATTTATTTAGCTGATGTATTGCAAAAAATTCAAAGTGAAATAGATGAAAATAGTTTAACGTTAGATTGCAAAGGTGGTGGTCGCTTACAAGTTGATCCTGGAACAAGATCAATTTCAGTTTATGGTTATTCACCAGTTAGTTATTTAATTAAGAAAAATTTTTATTCAATAATTTTTATTTTTTCATTAGGAATTTGGTCAAGCTGATCATGTAAAAACAGTAGAAATCCTCAAAAAGAAATATCCTCAATGGACAATTAAGATTCTAGGTACAATATGATTGAATATATATATATATACAAGGTGTCCCGAAAAATGTATACACTTTGGACAATTAGAAATTGCCTATTCAGGTACCGAGCTTCGTTTATGTAATTTGATTCAAACTATTTAATACGTGATGTGATAGAGCGAAGAAAGGTCTTTCATACTACGTAGTCAGAAGTTCGACGAAAATTGTATTTGACGTATTTCAATGTTCGAATGGACAACTTTTGATTTTCAAAACTGTATACATTTTTTTTGGGACACCCTGTATATAATATCATTTGATATAACAAAGTTTTACCTTTTAGATGAAGAATATTAAAAAAAAAACAAATCATTAAAAATGATCAATCTATCTCTAGTGAGTTTTATTATATAAATATATGTATAATTATTCTATGATATATTAGCACAAATATATATATATTAAAAGAACTCATTAAATATGTTTCTTATTGTTATTTTTGTATAGAGATAAATAAATTCCTTTTTTTTTCCTTTTCTATTAGTTTTAAATATATATTTATGTGTCCTTGTTTGTTTTATTGCTGATTGTCATTAAAAAAATGTATACTTTCGCATATTGATGATGTGTGTAATATTGTACCTTGATGATGATGTTGTACAAGGATGTATAGACTGATGAAGATTACGATACCTTGACCTCTATTAGATATATATAACGAAAGATATAATTATTGGCGACATCAATGACAAACAAAAAAAAACCGAAATGCTATATAATACATTAGATAGAATTTATTAGAATATAAAATGAAACGTCAATCATTGATTGAGTTAAATTTATTATACTGAGAAAAAAACGCAAGTAAGATGAGTATGAAATTATATATATATGTATGTATCTTGTTTGATAAAGATGTTTCTGATATTTACTTTGACAATATATCCAAAATATAGAATAGTGAAACAATAATAAATTGTCTTCGATTACGACATCACTTCCATTAAGGACATCTCTTTTCTGTAATTGTTCATGTCCTTGTTAGACGACACTCAGAAGTTTTTCATTGATTATCTATCTCCTGTTTCACCATCTGTTAATTCCATTTGTCGCGTCTCATATTCTCAGAATATCAAGAAAACTCTTGCTATTTCCTTTTCTTTTCCATACGACGATGAGCATGTATAACACGACCTTGTGTTTATATTATTCAGAAGTAGCGACAGTAGTAAGACAGTAACAATAATTTCAAGGTTATTCGTTCGCTTGCATTTGAACTTTACATGAAACTAACTAATAAACTTTTGTTGATGTCGGATGAATAGTTTTGTATGTATAAGATACTTTTCTTTTTCTTTGTATTTTGACAATCGCCAGGCTTTGTCAAGAATATGTTGATCGAAAGAGAATCGAGTAAAAAAAGTCAATCAAAGTATTTATACAGTTGAACATCATTTACGATTCACTTGTCTTTCTCGTAATTTGATCAAGTCGTTGTCGATTGAAAGATTATGCAAGTTATGCCTCGTCTTATTTGTATCGAATGTTTCTAAACTATATTTTATCATTTGATCATTGACATCAATAAGGAAATAGGAAACAACAAGAAACGAACGAACAAACGAACGAACGACATATTCTAAATTATTCTATCAATCTTATGATGTAACAATTTTTTTTCTTCTTATATCATTGAAAAAACAGAAATTCGATTGATATTGGCTGTTTTTCTTTTTTTTTTGTGCTCTACTATTCTGATAATTAATGATCAATAAGAATAGACGGATTTTCAGGAGAGCAGAAGAAAAAAAAAGAAGAAAGACAAAGGCTTTTTTTCTAATTGCTACCAGCGAGCTTTTCGCAATGCCAGCGGAAAAAAAAGAAGAAAAAGAAAAAAAACAGAACACTACTTGTTATTCTTCTTCACTCTTATATGCTAATATTTGTAGGATGACAGCGTCTCAATATTTATCTATAACATCGAATAAAAATCTTTTAAATTATAATGATGATGATGATGATATTATCACATTTAATATTGGTGGTCATATTTATTCAACAAAACGTTCAACAATCAATGACAATGTTGATTCTCAATCATATCTATCTTTAATTATAAAAAATCAGACGAATATTCAAGTAAATAATAGTGGTCAATATTTTATTGATCGCGATGGAAAACATTTTTCTTATATATTAAATTATTTTCGTGAGAAAAAACTTATTTTACCAGAAAATTTTAATGAATTAAAACAACTTTTATATGAAGCGAAATTCTATCAATTAGATCAACTTATAAATGAAATTGAAAATCATTTAAATAAAACAAATGAAAAAAATCAAGAATATTATCAAGGTTTTCAATTTACTTTAATTTCAAATTTAAATCAAAATAAAACCATATTAAAATTAATTGGTCCATTAAAATTAATTACTTTTTTTCATATTCAATCTATTGGAAATAAATTTTTAAATATTATTTCGTCATTTAATGATCCAAAGAATATTTTATGTCAATTATCTTTTCCTTTTAATGAAAAACTTATATCATGTCAACCATCCGATCAATTACAACGTTTCGTACTTGCTAAACAGGCTAAAAAAATGAATTTAACTGTTAGTTATTGTGATGATTATTTTTATATACCTACGGAACGTAATATAATGTCACGAGATGAATTTGCACAATTATTATTAAATAAATGTGATGGAAAATTATTAAATACAAAGATTATGTATGATGATTCACATATTCTAGTCGAAAATTGGTTCCTACCAACAAAATTTGAAGAAACATATTCGAATGCAAGCAAAACAAGTGTACATTAGATTTACTCTTTTTTTTTTTTTTTTCTTCTTTTTTCTATTTATTTTATGTCTTTTGACAATCATTTTACTTTTTTTTCTTTTTTTTTTTGAATCTATATACAATATGAGTAAGCAAGTAAAATTAAAACTTTCTATTTATTTCTTTGTTTGTTCTTTTTTTTGAACATAATTGAATACAAGTATCAGGTTTATATGAAGCTGGACCTAGATGTGAGATTGAAATTTTTGTTTTAGAAAATCGTTCCGTTGATGAAAGAAAACCAAATAATGGGATCTTTTCATGATTTGTTTGAGAAGGTTTTCGTTGAGCAAATAGATCTTGAAAATAAGTCGTTGGTCCGGGTGAAGGTTTTATTTGTTTTTCATTTGTATTGACATTAGAAGGCATTGGTAAAAATTTGCCTTTATAACAATTAGATTTCGAAAAAAGAGATTCAAGAATAGATGGAGGTGATTTGATTTGAAGACGAGCTGGTCCTTTGTACCAATCTGGAATTTTACTATGATGATCTTGTGCTAGTTTAACATAAGGTCCATAGATTCCTGAAAAAGAATATTTTTATTAATAAATAATCTCTAAGGATAAACTTTCCAATGTAATGTAAAAAGAAACAGAGAATTTTGACCTTGTAAAATGTAGCTACTGAAGAACTCTTATCTTGTAAAAATATTCCACATCATATTACATATCTCCTATGAGATTTTTCAATGATATAATCAAACTTAGTTATCAAATGATTTCAGATTACTATAGTTAATAGTTTAAATGAAGTATATGTTCATCAGTTTCTATTATATTTGCTAAAGCAAACGATAGAACTATCTTCTTTTTTGATATTAGTTAATGGTTGTACAATATCTCCTATTAGTTTTTATATAGATCATTACACTTTAAATCTTCTTATCTAAAAGAACGATAAATTGTGTTCGATTTGACGATATACCTATTAGTACTTTCCTGTTTGTTTAGATTGAAGTTCATCAACAAAACTTGATTTTTCATATAAAGTAACAGGTGGAGCACGAGATACAAGCGCTCTTCGTTTACGACATATATCATTACTCTGTCGATCAAGTCGTATAGCATTATAACGTCTTTCAAATTCATTTTTTCTTCTTAATTCATTAGGAATATTATTTAAACCATATATTAAAGTCTAAGTTTTATAATAATCTACAATGATTTTAATAAAAAATGAATCTTTATACTTGCGTATGACATAAATGTTTCGATTTACGATTTATTGATGGAAATCGTTTTGATTGTTGATAGTAACGTCCATATTTACTACATGATTTTTTACGATAAATTTCATCAATAGTTATTGGATTATATGAACCTGGTCCTAAAATATTAATATAATGTTTTGGTGCAAGAGTAAAATTCGTTGGATGTAAACGCTTAAATAAATCCGTATCTAATTGTCGATCATAAATACTTTTGGACATTATTTGATGATGTAATGTGAACAATTAATTGCAAATCAATAGGCGCCTTGTTCTTTATGTTTTAGATAAATATTATGAAATATTTATGTATTCTTTTCTTATTTGTAATTTGTTCTCTTTTTTCTTCTTCTTCTTTAACTAATCAAATCACTAATGAATTTATTATTCTTATAAATAGTCAACCTCATATATATATTCTAAGTCAAGTGCATAATGCATCAACATTTATTCCAGCACATATTCCACTTCTTTATACACATTCATATATATCAACAATATCAAAGTGGTATGCAATTTATCCAATATTTTCATCAATTATTCATCAATATCCTCAATTAAAATGGCTTTTTATATGTGAACCTCAAACACGTATTAATCTACCTGAACTTATTAAATATGCTAAAAAATCCAAAGATTATTATATTGGTCATGGTTTATATGATTTAGAACCAAGTATAATTCATCATTATTCATTTTCATTAGATAATCCATATCCAGATTTATCGTCTGGTGTTTTAATATCACGACATGTTTTATCATTATTTACTGATCGTTTAGAATCATATACAAAAAAAATTGATTTTATTATTGATGTTAAATATGAATTAAATCAATTAATAGATGAATTAACAAGTATTAAATTACTTGATCGATCTGATCTATTTTGTAATCAATATAAATCGAATTGTTTAACATGGTACGATGGACAATATGATTATTCATGTCAACGAACAGATATTCAATTAGATGATTTATATATTGGTATAAAAACTTTTATTGATTTTCATCAAACACGTATTAATTTATTAAAAAAAACTTGGTTAAATGATAAACTTAATTATAATTTATTTACAAATAAAATTAATGAAACAATTGATAATAAAAATGAACGATTTATTACCTTAAAAGAAAATACGGAACGTGGTCATTGTCATAAAACATTTTCAATTTTACATTATTTTTATAAAAATAAAGAAAATTTTCAATATTTAATTATTGTTGATGATGATACACTTATATCAATACAAAGAATTCTTCGTGTTATTCGATGTTTTATGTTATCAAATGATATTCCTATTGTACTTGGTGAACGATATGGTTATGGAGATTATTATGATTATCCAACTGGTGGATCCGGTATGATTTTTAATCGACAAGCTGTACAACAAATTATTTCAAATTGTGAATGTCCATCATCTGATACACCAGATGATATGTTTTTAGGTTTATGTTTAAAACGTATCAATATTCCACTAACACATATACCTGAATTACATCAAGCACAACCAAATGCTTATTCAAAAGATTGGCTTGCACATCAAAAATCTATTAGTTTTCATAAATTTGAAGGTATTAATGTCGAAGAAATCTATCGAACTTATTTACATGAAGAATCACCTAGAGAAATCAACTATCATCATGAAAAGGATGAGTTTTGATTTCATATTAAAATTTGTCAAATATTAAAAACAAGAAAAAAAAAACACTTTTTTTTTCTATTCTTTGTTTTATTCATTAACATAGTCTTATTAGCTCATTTTTATATTGTTTTGTTTTTTTTTTTTTGTTAAAGACGAAAAAAAAAAATTCTCATAAGGCATAATAAAATTGTCAAAATAGAAATATATAGCCGGGGATGAGCAAGAAAGGCAATTGGTAGCACTAGAAAAGAAGAAAAAAAAGTAAGAAAGAAGAAGCAGTTTTAGCAACAGAATTTTAAAAGCAACACACATTAAACATTGTGCTTATTAAAACGAAAACGATCTATTGTTTATGTAAAATGTGATATTTTTCTTTTTTTTAGTTAAATGCAATCTTTGCATAAAATTAAATTTCCATCTTGATAAAAACTTTCTTCAGCAATACATTTCTATAAGAATAAATGTATTAGATTAGAAAATATAATGAAAAAAATAAAAAATAAAAAAAACTTTTTTTTACCTGGCATTTTGAGCATGTAAAACATTCTTTATGCCAATATTTATCTTCAAATTCAAGATATTCAACATCAGCAACAATTGCTTTTTGACAACGACTACATCTTTTAGCATGTTTATCTTCATAACATTTCACACAGCATGGTTGACCATCTACCATTGAGATTTTCGATTGAGCCGATATTGGTTGTTTACATGTTACACCTAGAACAACAATATCTTTTTGTACATATTATTATTATTATTATTATTATTCTTAAGACAAAAAAAATATTATTATATTAAAGAAAAAATAATATTTTCTATGGTTTCAATTACGATCAATTAACTTTGTTTTAACTAATACATACACAAGAAACAAGCTGCATGGTATGATGCACCAGCAAATGTTATACCAGCCGAAGTTATCAATGAACCACATTTAGCACAACGTTTACGTGGAAAACGTGCTTCATGACATGCCGAACATAAATATTCATTATTAAATGGATAAAATTGTGATGTTATTGCTTTTTTACAATCACCACAAGAAAAACACTCAGGCTACAATAGAAATAATTAAAAAAAAAAAAAAAAATTTTCGTTTTTTTTTTTTCTTTTGAAAATATACATGATATTGTTTGCCATCAAATTCAGTAATACCTATGAAAATTAAGAAGAGAATTTGATAGAGAAAATACGTTAGGGAAAAGAAACTCACGAGATCCAGCTGGAAATGATTTTTGACATCTTGCACATGTACTAAAAATTAAACAGAAAATCATTCGTTAATGGAAATTTATTTATTTTTTGCATCATGTTAGATTATGTTTCTAATTGCACTCATTAACTTCCAAGAAATATTTAGTTAATAGGTTATTAGATTTTCTTAATGCAGTTATATGGAAGTATATAAAAAGAATACTATCTATGTTAGTCTTTTGTTGCTCTAGATATATATTGCCTATCGTCATTGCTGCCAAACAAGTAATAATGAAAAGTTATCAGTATTGTTACAAGCTGCGGTGTTGAGTATCCTGTACTCATTGGCATATGATTGTTATAAAAATTAGTTTCAAAAACAAAACATTCTATATTCATTTTTCCTTTTTTTTTGACTTACCTCATCGTTTTTTTATGGTTGTAAGACGATATCGATAATGGTAATCAAACTTGATAAAAAACGAAAAAAAAAGAAAAGAAAAACGACGATTTAATGTATCGAATGACACTATATAAAGTGAATCGTTTTCAAGCAAAAATAAATAATGCGAAATAATTAGAAAATCGAAAACAAAAACGAGAATTTCTTAGTCTTGTAACTAGAACTATTTCTTCTTCTAAAGTGAAAGCACAATAAGATAAACAAGAAAAAGAATACAAAGAGGAAGACAAACGAACGGTTGATGCATAAGAAAACAATCTTGGCTGGATATCATCGATATCCTACTTAATTTACTTTTTTTTTTGTGCTAGAAAGAGACTGCAGTCAACATGTGGCATAGTTAACCGTCGTCATCATTCTTCTATATTTCTGGTTATAGCAATCTGATTCGTATTTGTAACAACGATATATTTATTCTCTCTCGCTTTTAGATTCCTGTACAGATTATTAATACGCGCGAGCAAGAAGCGTAGCATCTTTTCCTGTTTGTTTTTTTTTATGCAGTATTCTGGCATTTTCTTTCTTCTTTAAGTAACGAACAAGATGGACGACAAAGCTACTAGTATCTCCTCCTCCGTTGCCTTTATGCTATGCTCGTTCTCGACCACATTATTAAGCTAACATGATGTTGTATATAGAAGAACCTGCAATTTTTTGTTGGCACTAGTAACCAGAACACCGAGTGTGTTCTCTTTCTTTTTTCGTACAATTTTTGTCTTGTGCTTTTCTTCTCTGATTTTTTTTTTCTTTTTTTGGATCGACATAATAGCGTATTTTACCGCAACAATACTAATTACTTTAGATTTTAATTAGATATTTTCCTATATGTTTACCCGAATTAAAGATAGAATATACGTATTTCTTTTCAAACCTATTTTACATTTATTACGTATTTGGCATCTCTATTTAAAAAAAAAAAACAAAATGTTCTTGGTTTATTTTCATAGGTCATATGTGATATCTATTTAAAAGAATCAGAGCCGAAAAACAACCACTCAATAATCGATTTAGTTATTTATATCATAAATAAAAAAAACGTCGAGAAAAAACTACTCTGAAAAAGGTTATTTGTTCTTTATTGATCTATAATTAAAAGATCAAATATCAATAGGATACAAAAAAAAAAGAAGAAGAATTAGTATTTTCAATCGAGTAAAACAAACATTAAATAGATAAATTAACTGCAATATGTTTCAAGTATTTCTTAATTCAAATCAAATAATAAGTCCTGTTCACCGATGATATACATTTATATAAAGAATCTCTCGCTTTACAGATGTTAATGGCATCCTATTATGTTCACTTGTGTATCATCATCATAATCATTATACTAAACAAAAAAAGATCATATAACACAGATGTAAAAAGTAGGATGTTTAACAGAAAAGTTCATTGTATAGATGTAATCGGAAGTTAAATAGTAATGTTTATCTGTTAAGTGTGTCAAATGCTCGAAGTATAGACATGCAATAGTATTATAGAATATCTTAGTCTTTAATATAGAAGGTTTCTTAATATTAGCAAAGGAAAAAAGGATATCGAAATACTGATTTAGACTATAAATCAAGCGGTTCTTTTTTCTTATGTACGTCAAACATTATCTGCAAGAATTGCAGTCAACGACAATAGATAAAAGCGTTATAGACATATTTATATATACATATATTGACCTACAATATCAATCCATGAATAGAATGAAAGACACTATTGAGTCTAATCTAAAGACTTAGATTGGCATCAAACTTTAAAAAATAGACATCGAATCTTAACATTAGAAAATGTTGCTCAATAAGGAAAAGTTGAACGTACTAAATTCTTCACATTTTAACATGTGCTTTCAAACATGATGAATTCTTGAACAAATCTAATATCTGTCTGCCAAATTTTATTGAACAATCTATTCTTAGTGATTGTGTACAGAATTTTTAAGTTTCTATTATTTGTCAAAATATGTTCAAATAAATTATATTCCAATTTTAGAAATTCTAAAATTGAACATGTACTGATAAATTGATAACAATAGTATTATTTTTGACGTTGACAGCTAAACAAAAATAATAGATGATGATAGATCGAATAATCTATCATATACTATTCTTTCAATGCTATGATATATGATGAGATATTTAGAAAACAATATTTTATTTTTTTCATTATTTCAAATTAAAAATAAAAACAACATCAAAAAAAAGAACAATTCTGCTTTTTTTTGTTTTTGATAATGTTACTTCTTAAATTGAAGTAATACGAAGATAATCGATTTACAAAAACTTACAGTTTATTTCTTTTTGAATTTATTCGTGAACAACAAATCATAATTTGTAACAAACTACAAAAATATCGATCAAATAAAGAAGACATATGAAGTTTGTTGTTTATCTTCAGAATCATTAATGTTGAGTCTCGTCCTAAGAAGATTAAGAGAAAATAAACTAAATCCCATATCTACTTCCACCTCAGTATTATCTATATCATATATTTTACGTGTATGTTTATGTGTGACTGATATGAAGGCTAAGAGAGCGAGAGAAATAAGGCGGTACTTGACCTAGTAATGAGATAGTTAGATAAAGCAAAAGGGATTTAACAATAAATCAAAGACAATGATTATGATTTATGTATTATATATACCTAACAAAAACAACTAACGTCAGAAAAACAAGTTATTTAAGAGTATTAGCAATAAATATAATAAAATAAACTTTATTTTGATGATTAATTTTATTGTTTAACAATGAATTAAATATAATCGAGTTTTGTTATGTGATCATAAGAATAAAATATAGTGATCATTATATATTTGAAAAAATTTGCATGAATCTATCGACAGATGGCGTTATATGATAGACATTAATAATCTATATCTTGAAAAATTTTGCTAATAAAATAAACCAATGAAAATCTAATGTCAATTGCCCGACATATGTTTATTTGTGTGCTCGTTCGTTCGTATGTCCGTTGAGAGTATACTATAGAATTTTTTCTTAGTTTTTTTTTGCTTTTATGAATTGAATACTTCTTTATTTTAGAATGAGCCTAGATGTAAATAAAACATGCTAGATTTGAATGGATTTTACATAATATAATATTCTTCGTTTTCGTTTCATTTTTTTTCTTCTTCAAATACAATCTTATCAAATGATGATCAACGTTCAGATTTTTGTTTATTTTTTTCTTATCTTTCAATTTTTATTATTATCATTGATAACTACAACAAAAATTCATGAAATAAATGAAGCCATTTTTCTTGATCCACGTACTCATTCAGCATTAATACGATGTCCATTAGATTTTATACATAGTTCAGATATACAATGGTATGATGTAGCCAATCATCATTATGAATTAGATCGTGGACGTTATTTTCGTATCAATGGTTCACATTCATATGATCGTGAATTTATTTGCTCAAGTGTATCACAAACTGAAAATGAAAATCATGATAAATATCGAATTAAAATTCGTACATATGGTAAGACAATACTTTGTATGAGAAGAAAAAAAACCACAGAAAAACTAATTTTACATGACCTTAACAGATCTATTAGTACATGTATCCTTTCTGTAACGAATATATTCGATCGTGTATTTTGTTCTGAGATATATGGTTGTTGTTTTTTTTTCTCTTGTCATTGATATAGATATTTATCTTTTTTTTTATAAGTAGCACTTTGGCTATCCTTGTTCGTGCTCGTTTTCATCAAGGTTTTGATTCATTTTATGTCTTGTAAGGTCATCAAGCTCTTATGAAAAAAGAAAATTTTGAAGTGTTCTCTATTACGGAAAAAAAAATTAGCTTCCATAGAGTGGAACTAAATGGAGATATTTAAATTTTTTTTCTGAATTGCAAATCTACTTATGAACCATTCTATATAATAATTAATAAAAGGAAATATGTTCGATCATTTAATATATTATAATTCCTTTTTCTTTTTTGCTTTCAATAATTATCAAATAAAAGCTTTTGAACATGTAGGCTGTAAAGTATCGTCTTATGTATGAATGAACGAACGAGAACAGTTAAAAAAAAAATGTACTACTTATAAATCGATCTGATGAATATTTAATGTAATGACAAAGAGAAAAAATAAAGATTGACATGGGAAGGTCACGAGCTCTCGAACAAAAAATGTCATTATTGAAAGAAAAGTACCTGAATAATATATTCAGTTAAAATGAATATAATAGTTTATGCATAATGCTTTGTATAGGGATGTACAGTATAAGTGTAAATAGTGAACAATGAGTCATTAATATAGGGTTAACAGATTTATCGATTATATTGGCATCGATGTTCACTGTAACATTGAAACATCAATTCGATCAGAATATGCTCTTTCTTTTTTGCTGTGTTATTGTGTACTAACATATGATATTAAATTAATATGTTGGTGACACACGTTGACAATATACTTAAAATAGCGAAAAAGTTCTAGACAATAACTTTAACATACCCTTGGAATATGAAATTTTCACTTGGCACTAATTATACATTTCTAGTACCGTATAAATCAAATAATATATTTTGTATAAATCTAAATTGTTTCTTTTGAAAGCGAAATGAATTACTACGAATGAAATTATAAGGTTATGAAAATAAGAATTAGTAACTAGCCTGGATTTACAGTTGTCTTATCATTTAAATTAAAGCATGTCAGTGTTACGGAATTTTGTCATTTACAAAATTACACTCATTCAACAATATTAAATATAATAATCTTGATGTATTTAGATCGTCCATTAAATATTCGTCAAGCTTCTATTCGAAATGTAACTAATACAAGTATAACTATTGATTGGGAAGATGATAGTTATAATCAAAATGCAAATATAACTTACTATGAATTAGTTTTAAAGTAAGATAAACCAAAGAAATATACAAAAAAGAAAAGAAAAAGAATTTTATTCATCATTTTTTGTTTTCATTAGATTTAATAATACAATTCAATATCGAACATTAGTTAATGGATCATTATCAAGTTATACATTTCCATCATTATATCCAAATTCAATTTATTCAATTGATATATCAGCAGTTGATATATGGAAACGTTATGGTGGTAGTATAACAATAAATAGTACAACATTATCATCAAATTCAAATGAATTTCCAAAATCTTATCAATTTATTGATCGTCATTTAATTGATCAATCAGTTACATGTTATAGACTTGATAATCAATTAATATTAATTGAATTTAATAATTCACAATTATTATCTATTAATCGTATATATAATATAACAATATATGATTATCAAGATCATATTGCATATACAGATAATCATTATAATCAACAATATTTTTCATCAAATAAAATTTTATATTCATTTATTTATCGTTTAAAACGTAAAAGTTTAACATTTAAAATAAAATTTATATTTTCAACAAATCAATATGAATATATTGAAACAATAATAAAATATTGTGATGATTTTTATCCTATTTATTCACCATTAACATGTTCAATTAAATCAACTGGAACAAATAATCATCGTTTAATGATACATATGCAAATTAATAATAATGATAAACAAATTAATTCACTTAAACCAATTAATGTTTTTTATAAAACAAGTCGAACTCATTTTATTAAAAAAAATATTTATGATATTCAAAAAGTAAATTTTACTAAATATATATAGAAATTTGCATAACCTTATTGTATATAGAAAAACAATAGATGTACAATCTAAACATCTTCGAGCCATTATGGTCTTCGTCCTCCAAATAAAAATTGATTTTTCTATAAAAAAAAAAAAAAGAAGAAGACACTTGTTAATATAAACATATAGGCATAATCCATAAGTTGTCTAGTTCAAAAATGCATAAGAATGACATTAAATTTGAAAACATTTCTTCCATAATAATGATAAGTTGCTAGAACTCTTTAGTGATAAGGTTAATATCATTTTCATAGGAAAAATTATAAGCGCTATTATAATTAGAGCCCTTACATTTAGCTAGAAGGCCACTTGATAAGATTCTAAATGAGTTTTTGATTGGTACGTATATAACCATATTTGATGCTCCATGTCAGAATATAAATATACAAAAAAAAAAGTGTTCGTACATTTTTCCTCGACATTGGTTTTTGTATAAATTATCGTATTCTGCATAAATTTCTTTTCAATAGTGTTCGTTCTAGTGAACTGTAGTTTCTTTTTTTTTTATTCAACTCTCAATGTCAAAGTAATCATAGTTTTTCTAGAAAATATTGTCTGAAATTAAAAGATTCTTTCCTTCATTTGAATCGGTAAGTGTTTTTTTTTGAAGGGAGAGACCTTAGTCGAACAGAAGATGCGACATTTCTACATTAGTTCTTTTGACAAGGTCTAGCAACTGTTATTATTAGCTCATTGTAAAGAACTTATAATTAGATACTCTGATTTTAGAACAGCCTACGTGCTTGTGTTGATAAAAAAGGAAAATGATGGACGTCATACAATTATATATTTCAGAGTAGAATTTAGTTATTAAAATTGTTTTTAAGTGTTTTATATTTATAGGTATTTCCTTTAATGAAATAAGGGAAGAAGAAGAAGATAAATCTATTCATAAGTCATTATCAGTTAAATTTTAATTTATGTTACTGTGAATATGTCGAATGAATTATAAATGATCCATTCGTCTTGAATGACATAGAAATTGTTGATTTGGTTATGTTTTTCGTAGTGATATTGTTATTTGATCCGTATAAATCTGGAAATCTATTCATTATGGATCATTTCAAGAAAGGATATATAATTAGACACTTGCAAGGGCGACTATTTTCAAGTTGAAATTAGATCTTTCATTTCCGGAATCATGTCAGACTCGTTTATCTTCATTTTCTTGTTGTAATATGATATCATTAGTCGTCTTCCGATTCATATTATTAAGGTCTCATATAACAGAAGTTTCAAGTTGCTATTTTTTATCGATAAGAAATTTTTTTTAAATGTCCCTTGAATTTTTTTTGATTGATTGTGAGTTCTAATAAAAAGCTTTCACTCCGGATGGATCAAAAAAGACGTAAGGAAAAATGTTATTTTTACATCTGTGGCGCTAAGAAATTTTTAGACCCGATGGGCTATACTTTGTTTTAAAAAGTTATGGTTTTCTAACTTTTATGAACGAGTCAAAAATGACCCGCCATATTGAGTCGAATATTCATACTCAATCAATATTCAATCCGAAACGGTGCATGATTTTCCATTCAAGCTTCTAATATCAGTTAAAATTCGAATACGAACATTTGTGCACGTATAAAACGGATAGATTCTATCATGACTAACGACTAAACAAAATCTTTATTGATTTGTGTCTAATCGACAAAGTGAACATCACTATCACAATATAAATCTTCTATACGTGCTTTTATGCGTATTTCTCCGATGACTATTGACATGACAAAATGAACAAACAAACGACTGTGATATTTAAAAAAAATGATTTAATTAATCTAAATTTTTTTTCTACTTTAGCTAAAACATGAAAATATTTCGGAAAATTTTCAATTTTTTTTTTGTTTTTTTTTTCTTAGTATGTTAGTGCAAATGTCATTGATGTAAAAGATAATTATTCTGTTATTGTGGAAAATAATCTTACTGGTAGTAATTCAAATGAAAAAATAAATATTTCTATTTTGTGTCCAATTACACGAATAGGTTTGATATTATTTTTTTTTAAAATTTTATACGTTTATATATTTATTTACTTTTCTCTAGCACTTATTTCTGGAACAAATGTTAAACGTGAAAATCGAATATTAGGTGGAATTATTGTTGGTCTTGTTTTATCAATTCTAAGTCTTATTACATTAGCTTTTCTTATTGCATATCGAAAGTAAGTATAGAAAAAAAAATGATATAAATAATGTTTGATTTTATTTTACTATAAAAATTAAAAAAATAATAGGGGATTCATGCCGGACTGTCGTCGAATGATACTTCATTATGTATATTTAATTCGTAAAAAACATCATCCAAGATCAAATCTTGTACAAACAAATGGTTCTATTGATGGAAATATTAGTAATGGAAATACTATCAATTATTTTGATGGAAACTATAGTAAGTTAAAAGGAACCAGATGCCACTTCAAGTAACTCGGTTTAAGTTGAAAAAAATACAGTGAGTTATTAGTAAAAATTAACGATCATTATCAGTAGAAAAAGAGTTGTAAGGTAACAAGCGAATTAAAAAACCTAATTTGTTACTCTTCTGCCTTTATCAAGTTGTTGAATAGTATAGTAAATAGAAAGATGATGACAGACAGCATCATCGATCATCATGAACCCTGTGCGAAGACAATCTAATATACATAGCATATATTAGAATTGATAGTGCATTCGGTCTTATATTTAAATGATGAATGTTACTGAACTGAAAGAATTCTTGGCTTTTCTTTTTTCGACTAAATGAAACTTTCGAAACGTTTGCATAATAAAAATTCCTGAGTGTTTTAGCAAAGAAGAATAATTTTATAATCGAAAAAATTCTTCTGGGCTTTTCTCAATATACTTCATTCTAGAGAATTGTGCTACTTTTTTATATCAATAGATAAACGTATATCCTTCAGTTGAATGCAAAGAAGTTTTCTAACTAATCGTTTCCACGTTTAACTATGTCTATGCCAAGTTTTATTAGTATCTCATTACTTTGTCGAAGTTCGCTTTTTTTTAAAAGAAAAGACTCTCTAATTATATGTTGACGGTATGATTTTATTTTATAGAAGACTTTGATTCAACATCAATACCAATCAATCAATTTTCTGCGTATGTAGCACGAATGCATAAAGATGGAGATTTTGGTTTTGTTCGATTATTTGAAGTTCGTATTATCTGATAGATTAAAATAAAATTTTAATATTGAATTCGAATTTTTGTATAGGATATTTGTGAAGTATCAAAAACTTATACATTTCCTGCTGACGTTTCACAACTTGAATATAATAAATCAAAAAATCGTTATACAAATATTTTAACATGTATATTTAAAAGAAAATAATCAATTGAATACGAAAAAAAAATAATTATCTTTTATTTAGATGATCATTCACGTGTAAAATTATCAAGTGATGATAGAGATGGTCGAGGCAATTATATTAATGCTAATTATGTAGATGTAAATATCTATAGATATTCATAAAAATTTGTTTTTTCAAATTGTTTCTATGTTTTCTTTTGTAGGGTCACCATAAAGCTAATGCATATATTGCAACGCAAGGACCCATGCCAAATACAATCAATGATTTTTGGTAAATATAATGTTTTATATTTTAAATATAGATTGAAATATGATATTTTTTTATTTAATAATAGGAGAATGATATGGGAAAAAGATATTAGTGTATTAGTAATGATTACTAATATAAAAGAACGTGGAAGAGTAAGTGGTATTTTTATTGAATATATTTATGAAATATTGTCATTTTTTTTAGGTAAAATGTGATTTATATTGGCCACAAGAAGGTACTGAAACTTATGGTACTATTCAAGTGTCATTAATTACAACAATATCTTTTGCTTATTATGTTAAAAGAATATTTGCTATTCGATGTAAAACTAATAGAAAGGTAATAGTTTAATTTATTGATGAGAAAGATAACAATAGAGATCTGCAATATTGATATAAATACTGAGCAGTGAATCACTGAATAGAATATTTGAAAAAAAAAGTATTTGTTACCTTCGGAGTACCTATAGAATTCTTCCTAGGAAACTGCATTGACAGTATCAAAATACAATTTCACCAGATTCGAAAATTTTGAACCCGAAGAGCTCTAGTGTGCCTTAACTACACCGAGTTGGTAGGCAGTTAACTTTTGTATTTAAATCTATTCTATCTCTATTTGAACTTTAATTTTTTTTCATATTTCAATTTTATATAGCGTATCGGCTATGAACGTCTTGTTCATCAATTTCATTATACTGATTGGCCTGATCATGGTGTACCATTATTTACATTACCGGTTCTTTCATTTATTCGTCATTCATCAGCTTGTAATCCTGATACAGGTGGACCAATTGTTGTTCATTGTTCAGCTGGTGTTGGTCGTACAGGTACATATATTGTTGTTGATACAATGTTAAAAAAAATTCGTGAACAACATTCATTAAATATTCCATCATTTTTAAAACATATTCGTCAACAACGAAATTTTCTTGTTCAAACTGAAGAACAATTTATATTTATATATGATGTTTTACTTGAAGCAATTCAATTATTAAATATTGGTTATAATGATTTAGAATTAAATGAAAATAATTTTGATTATATTATACAAATGTTAGATTATTTTGATAAAGATTCAAATTTAACACGTTTAGATAAACAATTTCAATTAGTAACATTACAAAATAAAATTAATGATTATCAATTATCATTTGGACAAATGGAAGAAAATTTATCAAAAAATCGTACACAAGCAATTTTACCTTATAATCCATGTCGAATTATACTTTCGACTGACAGAAAACCAGCTGGCGGAGAATATATTAATGCATCATATATGCATGTAAGTTTTGAAAAAATTGTATTTATAATAGTGAAAAAAAAAATGAGAAAATAGACATTATGAATTCTACAAGCGTATCTCAAGAAGAGACACTTCGAATGAAAATTTCTTTGTTTTATTCTGACTGGTATTGAAATTTTGATATGAATCTTGATCTACGAGACAATGATTAGAGTTAGAATAAAAGGTTCTAGTAGTTTGAACTAATGATATCATAAATGAGAGAAATTTAAATGACACTAAGTAGTGAAGACTAAAGAGTATAACTTATATTGGCGGAATAAATAAAATAATGAAATTGATTTTGCTTGTCTTTAATTATTGCCTGTTTTCACTAAGATTTCTATAAAAATTTCTTTAGGGTTGTCATCGTGTTGATGAATTTATAATTACTCAACATCCTATGATGAATACTATAACTGATTTTTGGCAAATGATTTGGAATACAAATACAAGTATCATTGTTTCATTATATGCTGATGAAAAATCTCAAGTATAAATTTTTTTTCAATTATAAAGAAACACCTTACTATTTCCTTTTTTTAGCCTGATGTACCTGATTTTTGGCCATTACCAAATCAAATAATGGATTGTGGAAGTTTTAGTGTATGTTTGATTGATGAACGTTTTGAATGTGAATATATTTATCGAGATTTTTTACTTCAATCAACCGAAGTAAAGAAAAGATAATAGTATTAATTTACATTCTTTTGTTATTTTTTTTCTCTCCAAAGGAGGATTATGAATTACGAGTCAAAATTGTTTCAAGTACTTATTGGCCAGATGCATGTTCACCTCTTAAAGCATCATTTAATCTTATAAATACAATAAGAAAATTACGTATGAATGTTAAATCAAATGGTCCAATTGTTGTTCACGATCTTTTTGGTGGTCATCGAGCTGGTTTGTTTGTCTTTTTACTAACAATATTCATATATAATAATTTGTTTTTTTTTCAGCTACTTTTTGTGCTTTATATACAATGAATGAACAAATGGAAGTTGAAAGTACATTAAACATCTATGAATTAGCTAAACTTTATCATATCAAACGTCCTGGTATATGGCGACATAATGTAAGAAAGTAGAAATTAAAAATTCTAATTAAATAATTTTTTTTTTCATTATTTTAGGGTGATTTATTCTTTTTATATCGTTGTGCAGAAGTTCTTTTTCGTGAAATGAAATCACCAACAACATATAATCAAAATCAAACATCAAGTTATCATCGTCGTTATTTACCACATCAATATATACCATCTCAACGTTTAGATGAACCTGTACCTATAACATCATATACGTCAACATCTATTCAACCAATATCTACATCATCATCATCTGCCTTTGCAAATGTTGCTCAAACTGTTATGGATTCATTTTCTAAACGACGTCAAAAATCACGTAGTTATCGCTCACAAACATTGAAGAAAATTCTTTTTCTTAATAATGAATCACCACTTTAAATGGTCGCTAAATATTTGATAAAAAAAAAGTTTTTTTTTTTTTTTTGTATATATTTTTTATGTAATTAGAATAGACGTTTGATGTTCTTTTTTTTAAACAGTGTGTGCATTATTGTTATGTTCGTTTTTCTTTTAGTGGTATGATATAATAATTTTGTTGTCTGATTGGTTGTTTTTTGTGTCAGATATATGTTATTGCTAGAGGGTTGTGTTTATTATGTTGTAATATGTTTAACATTTTATTTCTTGACGTTGTATGTCAGTAATAATAAAGAACCTTACTTCGACTTAGTTATTTAATGGATATCACACGAGACAGAGTGAAGTCGTTATTTATTCCGGATGATAAAAAATTTTCTTGCTTAAACGATATTAATACAGGATTACTTGGAAGTTCAATCGAAGTGTTGCACAGATTTTTGTTAAAATAAAGAAGTGAATAGCTTCTCAGGAAGATCAGTTGTATGCATGTATGATAAAGAAGCAAGTTTAAATCTTTCGTTTTATAATAGGAAGTCCAAAAAGAATGAAAATAAGCGATGCTTTTGTCAAGGTTTTCAAAAGAAAAAGATTTCAACCTCATCTTCTAGGAACAAGAAAATCTCATCCTACCCATCAGAAGCATATTATAAAAAGAATTTCTCTTTTTCTTCGGTAGTAATGATTGACGTGATATATAATAAGATATCATACAAAAAAAATGAATGGAACGAATGGAATTCACTTGGATATCCTGTTCAGCTATCGGCATCATGATTTTTTTACAAGAGAATCATTCGAACTCATACTCACCGTTTGAGTTCACATTGCGCTGACAAAGGGGTCTTAGTAAGATTAGAAAAGCCTTCAAAGGGTTCGTCTCTATGAATAGAATATCTTGAAACTTGTAGTCGAATAGACTGCTCTTTAAACGATATAATCAATCGCTAAAACATTGAGTGACTGGAAAATTCAATATCGCGATAAATAAATTCTTCTTGATTGAACTTTTCAGGACCATTTGACTTATCTATGTGCAAAATATCAGATCGAAATTCCATCATTTGATTCGTCGGTAAGTATTCAAAAACAGGTTGAAAATTCAGTAACTCGAATACATTTCGACTTCAGAAGCTCTTGGGAGCGAATCTTTTTAGACTTCTGCTAATCTCACTAATGCATTCTTGTAAACTCAATATGACTTCAAATTCCGGTGGTTCTCTCATAAGATGAATTACGTGAATGATAAAGCTCTAGTTCATTTCAATAGTAGCTGTTCAATATTTCAAGCGATAATTGAAAGAGATTTCTTTTTAGTTGTATGTTACTGAATGAGTACTTCAAACTTCGCACCAAATTTACATGCCTGATCGTGATATTCCGATAAAATCGATACTTTTCAAAAGCTACTATTTTATTATCTTAGTTATTTTATCACAATATTCATTTTGCTTCAGATTGTATCCCGAAATTCGTCATTATGATCAGTTCACTGTTGATAAAAGCTAACCTACCACCTGTCATTCTGTTTTGCAATTTAATAATATAATCGTTCACATACGCTAACTTCAGTTTACTGTTAAATTAACTGTAAACGAAGTGCTGACATTATGGGAGGGTGTGGGTGTGTGGATTTGGGTGTGATTGGCTGTGAGTGTGTGGGGTGTGGGTTGGGTGTGTGGTGGTTGTGGGTGTGAGTGGGGTGGTTGTGGTTGTGGGTGGGCTGTGTGGTGGTTGTGGGTGGGCTGTGTGGTGGTTGTGGGTGTGGGTGGGTGGGTATGGCGTGTGGGTGTGAGTGTGAGTGTGGGTGTGGGTGTGGGTGGGTGTTGGTGCGAGTATGAACAAAGAGAAAATTAACACCTACACCCACCCACACTCACCCACACTCACACCAACACCCACCCACACTCACACCCACACTCTTGAAGTGATGTTTGCGCACAAGAAAAACAACAAAGAGTCACATCTACCTTTTTCATTGACGGTCGTGGAGAAAAGAAAAAGAAATACATGAAGTTGAGAGCAAATATTGTGCATATGCACGTGCTCGACCGACAACGAGTGTTTACCGAGAGTGCTGTGTTATTGGTGTTTTTAGCAGAATAATAGAATCTTTCGTTAATACATATTCTGCTATTATTTTGCCATTTTTAAAGTAATAATTTCGAAGAAAAGCTTCATTTTAATTGTTAGGGTGTGGGTGTGTGTGAATGACATATTTTGACCCACACCCCACCCACCCATTCCCACACCCACACCCACACTCTAAAAAAAATCGGTTCTTTACTGAACCCCCAAAAAAGGTTCTGGAGATTTCGAAAAGCATCCAAATGTGTCAAAAGTCGCAAAAAAGGATAAAAAAATCTACGAAACCTTTAAAGGTTCTTTCGGTGTACCCAGAATAAGAACCTTTTCCCGTGAAACCTTTTTTTAAGTTCCGTAGAGCAAAAAAAGGTTTCGTAGGAAAATACGAAACCTTTAGAGTTTCATATTAAAATCTAATAGTTTCGCACTGAACCCTCATGATTTCGTAGAATTTAATACGAAACTTTAAAGGTTTCGTATTTTCCTACGAAACCTTTTTTGCTCTACGGAACTTAAAAAAAGGTTTCGCGGGAAAAGGTTCTTATTCTGGGTACACCGAAAGAATCTTTAAAGGTTTCGTAGATTTTTTTATCCTTTTTTTGCGACTTTTGACACATTTGTATGCTTTTCGAAATCTCCAGAACCTTTTTTGGGGGTTCAGTAAAGAACCTATTTTTTTTAGAGTGCACACCCACACCCACACCCACACGCCCACACGCACCCACACACCCCACACCCACCCACACCCAAATTTTCTATTTCATACATCCAACTTTGCCTTTCTAAACAAAATCAAATGAATAAAACTATTTTTTTTAGTAAAGTTCCAAGTTAAAAGACTAATGATAACCTTATTGACAATTGATGCATATTGTAAACATTGATGAATAAAAATATGTTCTGAATAGTTCCTATATTAAATGATTATACATAAATTGTTTTAAAGTATTTCCAGTATACTTCAATAGCATTTTAAGAAAAACAGAAATAATTCGAGTTTAATTATAATATATTAATCTTACATGAAGTATTGAAATAGTGATTTTGATAAGAAATTTTACTTTCAACAAGGATTTAACGAAAATAAAATTCTTACTGTACTTACAATTGTGAAAAATCTTTGGAAAATGCAAAACATAGTTTGTCAGAACTTAAAAATTCAAAAATGAAACTTTCTTTTTCATTGCACAGAGTTATGAAGTAACTAATTCTGTAGAAAATGAGATCTATCTGTCATTGCGAACATATTTTGTGACTGCACTACATTCATATTAATAAAAGAGGCGATAGTCGCTTTTGTGCCGCTTTCTTTAAAACCAGATCAAAGGTCTTTCGGACTGTCTTAATATTGATTTAGTTCAGTCAAAAATGTCTTTGACAGGTCAGATGCATTTTATTTTGGGATTTGGACAACTGACTAACTAGTTTTTGCATGTTCTAGCGACATTGAGTTTGTGGATAACAGTGAACATTTTATTTTGCTCAAAAGCGTTTTAGAAGGATATTTTTCTATCAAAATAATTGTTTGTTCGGATTATAATTATGAAAAAAATTGAAATTGAATCTGTCTGATCAATAAATGGAGCCAGTGTGAGTATCTGTTGATTGAATCAGAATTGGAACTGGTTCGATCGAACCGGACTAGACAGAACTGGATTTTTGGCAGTTCATCATTACAAAAGTGTTGTTTACATTGAAGAATTTTCTCTATTGGCAACGGCATTTTTTATGATATTTTCAAGTTCGAAGAATGTATTTGTGAGAGACTCAATAGAAATTTTGTCTTTGGCTTGTATTATAAACGATTGATTGTTCTCTTTATATCTCTATCGATTTCTTTCTTGTCTATTGCTCAATTAAACCTTGATCAACTAATTTATTCTGCCTGAATAAAGAAAACTAATGTCCATTTCAAAATATAATGTCCGTCGCCATTTTTTG